>WEIB01000162.1:0-50039 GCA_015476505.1 Urochloa ruziziensis
CTCGACGTGCTCACGAGCCTGAACATCTCTGGCAATGGCATCGACGGGGAGATCCCTTCCAACGTCGGCGATCTGAAGCACATACAGACGCTGGACGCGTCGAGGAACGCGCTCACCGGCGCCATACCGGCGGCGCTAGCGAATCTGACGAGCCTCCGGTCTCTGAACCTTTCGTCGAACCAGCTCGACGGGCCCGTGCCGGACGCCGGCGTGTTCCGGAACATGAGCTTGTCGAGCCTGCAGGGGAATCCCGGGCTCTGCGGCTGGAAGCTCCTCGCTCCCTGCCACGACGCCGGGAAGAAGAAGCAGGGGTTCTCGAAGACAAGGCTCGTGATCCTAGTCGTGCTGCTCGTGCTCGCCGTGCTGTTGCTATCGCTGATCGTGATGATCCTGCTCCTCGGCTACCGGAGGTACAAGAAGAAGAAGGCAGCCTCGAACGCCGCCGCCGCCGCCAGCTTCTACGACCACGACTTCGTCGTGCCGGAGCTGAGGAAGTTCAGTTACAGAGAGCTGGAGGCGGCCACGGGGTCGTTCGGCGAAGGCAACGTCATCGGTGGCAGCAACCTGAGCACGGTCTACAAGGGCGTGCTCGCCGGCGAGCCCGACGGCAGCGGCAGGGTGGTCGCCGTAAAGCGTCTCAACCTGGCCCAGTTCCCGGCCAAGTCCGACAAGTGCTTCCTCACGGAGCTGGCCACGCTGAGCCGGCTGCGGCACAAGAACCTTGCGCGCGTGGTCGGGTACGCGTGCGAGCCAGGGAGGATCAAGGCGCTGGTGCTCGAGCACATGGGCAACGGCGACCTCGATGCCGCAATCCACGGGGTCGGGGACGCGCGGCGGCGGTGGACGGTCACGGAGCGGCTGCGCGCGTGCGTCTCGGTGGCGCACGGGCTCGCGTACCTGCACGGCGGGTACGATTTCCCCGTCGTGCACTGCGACGTCAAGCCCTCGAACGTCCTGCTCGACGCCGACTGGGAGGCCCGAGTCAGCGACTTCGGCACGGCCAGGATGCTCGGCGTCCATCTGGCCGCCACCGGCGCCGCCGCGGCGCAGTCGGGCACGTCGTCGGCGTTCCAGGGCACCGTCGGCTACATGGCACCAGGTAATGTAATCTACTCCTACACGGCGTTCTAGGACCATTATTTCAGCTGGCTATCTCTGAAAGTTCTTTGATACGTCTGCTAACAATGTTCTCTCTGTATCCTGTGACGCAGAGTTCGCGTACATGAGGACGGTGTCGCCAAAGGTGGACGTGTTCAGCTTCGGCGTGCTGGCGATGGAGCTCTTCACAAAGCGGAGGCCGACGGGGACGATCGAGGAGGACGGCGTGCCGCTGACGCTGCAGCAGTACGTGGACAACGCGCTCTCGAGGGGTCTCGACGGCGTGCTCGACGTGCTGGACCCGGACATGAAGGTGGCAACTGAGGGCGACCTCTCCACGGCGGCGGACGTGCTGAGCCTGGCGCTGTCCTGCGCCGCGTTCGAGCCGGCGGACCGACCTGACATGGACGGCGTGCTTTCAGCCTTGCTCAAGATGAGCAAGGTCTGCGGGGATTAGACTGAAGCAAGCCTACTAGTAAACCCAAATGAAATGCAGCACGCAGCAGAGTGTGATCTGAACAAAGGGGGAAATCTGCTGCAGTGGCTCTAGAGCCAGATGAACATCAGAATGTAATGCAGATCGAGATGTTCGTTTGTGTTTGCAATTGTAATGCTAATCTGTTCAGCATCAGTCATCAGTAAAACTTTTCTGGAGCTAGATTCTAGGCTACTACTTGTGCTGGTTTTCGGCCATTTGCTATTGGAATGGTTCACTGAAATCAGTCATGCCCATGCTGCCTGACGGGTATGGGCCTGAAGCGGTACCACAAGTTTCTGCTTTTGACTCTTTAACTTTCAGTGCAGCAACATACCTGCATACGCAGAAGAATGGAAGCTGAAAGATTCGGTCAAGTTGTGGGCGAAAGGATATATTATTCATCTCCCTGGATTGGATGCAAACAAAAGCGTCCGTCACATCAAACATGATAATGCTAACGCCAGGACTCAGGAGTAGATGTGTCGCTTGAATTGCCGGCAACAGCTCATTGGTGGGCAGAGGAATGTCCCTGAACACACACACTCGCGCTCTCTCAAGAGTATGTGTGTAAAACCTTGTGATTGCATGCTGAAACTGCAATTATGCTGATGCACTGGATTTAAACTAGTGTGTTCCTCGGACTGTCAGAAAACACAGACACTAGTAGATTGCTGCATGAAGCACACATGAAGGGGAATTCAAGGGCCGGGTGAGATTCAGATAGCAAGATAAGGACATCACAGTCATAGCGTTTTATTAAGAACACGACTACCTAGTTAACTGCTACATATTCTTGAACTTCTTCACACAGGAAGAACAACGGTACACGTCCCAGACTGAAAGCTCTCTTCAGAGTACAAGGCAACATTCGTCTGGAGTCAAATTCTGTCACCAGGAGCACATCATTCCATGAAGTTGTACGAGGAACTCCTCTCAGGAATCCAGCAGCCACCATTGTGACTCGTGCTAGCTAGGCCACCCCTCTGTTCCTGAATCAGGGACGATCTTCTCAGGAGACATGATGAGTAGCTAGCATTGTTCATGTACAGTTCCGACCCCTTTTTTGTAAAGGGGCAGATCTGAATATTTTAGAACCTGATTACCTGAACTATAAATACTACAAATCCCTGATCTAGAAAAGTATTTAATTTTGAAAGGCATGAAATAATCTATGAAACACCGGCAAATTCACATCACGGTAGAGACCAGATTGAATTTAACTGTGACAGCAATGAAGCTTGAACATCTTACCGGCGTATAGAGTTGTAATTTTGGTGGCCTGAGGAAGTTCTGAGGCGGTTCTGAAGGGTTCAAGTTCTGCATCTGGCTCAAGAAATCTGACTCGACATTAGACTGCCGCTGTGAGTTGGCTTGAGTTATCTGAAATGGCCGGGGCTGCTGGCCGGAAGGGCGCAATGGGGGCATCTGGGCAGGATCAGCAGTGATGTAGTGCATGTATTGCTGCAACTCAGGAGGAACCACCGGTGCCATTCCCTTCCCCATGACTAGCATCTGTGTTCAAATATAACAGTTAACTTGCATATTGAACAGTTTATATATTCAGATTAGGGCTTCTGCAACAGATCTGCAGTCTGACTTACTAAACAGCAAAGGAAGCAAAAGAGAAAGAAAAGATCGATGATGTGCACTGTAAGTCTGTAACCAACTTGTGCATATGATATGATGCCATTCAGTACCTGAAGCTGTAGCTGAAGTGATTTAAGGTAGTCGATCGCTTCATCTAGCATGGACACTTTGTCGGTCTGAACAAGTTATTCGGAGATCAGACCAAAAATGTTCAGAAGAGAAATGGCGAGATCAGACGCAACTCATATTACCTTGGTGCAATTTGGAAGTAACTCCTGCAGTGCCTTCAGCTTCTCGTTGATCCTATCCCTTCTCCTCTACAAATATTTCGGATCACAAAAAAACATCAGGAACACGAAATGCTGACAAACTGGTCATGATCACGATCGATGTATACACATGCTAGCAACATACATACCCTTTCTGAAAAATTATGGAACTCAGCAGATCGGCTTCTACGGGTAGGGGGAGTAGACCTTCTTGGAACACCGCCGTCTTCCATGTGAACTCTTGACGAACCTGTTCAACAGATTCCTAAAAGGAAGACAAGCAATGCATCTAAGAAACAAGAACTTGACTCTGAACAAGAACGGTGACAAAGCTTTCTGTAAAATTAGAGGTGCAACTAAAATGCAACGGCTGAGGGATCGGAGCCATGTTCTCTCCTTGCAACACATACCGTTCTCTGCGTTGCCTGCCTTCTAGCTACTTGGCTTCCTCCATGGGCGCCGCCGCCTCCTCTTATGAACCGATCGCTACTTGCGTGCCTTACTGGTCCAGCCCTAGGCTACTAGCCTATAGAAATGGGGGAGCATGAGAGCTTTCTGGACGACCCTGATGGCCTGGTCTGTTCGACCCACCAACCTTTGGCCCTGGATAGTATTTATGCCATCTGATTTCTACAAGCTTTTGCGTCATGGCATGGCTGGGCGACTGCACCTAGCTAGATAGCTCTTCCATCCTTATCTTTCACCGGCCGTGGAGTTTCTTGCTTGGACTGTCATCCACTGACCACTACCGCGTACCTACCTGGGGTACCTCTGACGGAAGCGTGCATGTTTACAGGTTTTGTACAGCGCCCATCTGCCCAATCGCCTCACCTAACTTACCAGGGGATGGCTCAAACTTGACGTGCAAAAAAGTTGTAGCTGAAAGGGAGTCTGAAGTCTGAACTCGTATTGCTGCAGGTCTTGTGTGTTCGCTAGCTAGCGGTAGCTTTCTGAAATAGGGAATGTGAAAGTATGCAGTGCATTGAAATGAGGTTCAGAGGAAATCGGTACCATGTAAGCATGCATGTGACAATGCAAATGAGTGAGGGAGTGAAGAAGCCACCTAGGCAACCGCAAGGGATCGGACCTAACAGGAAGAAAACGGCGCCCATGCAGTGTTTTTTTGTTTTAAAACAAGCCATGCACTGTTGGTGAAAAGACCCAGGGAAAACAGAACCATATAGGCAGCAGTGGAGGATGGCGAAGCAAGACGCGGCCAAAGAAGCCAATCTCTCCCTCCGATCCAATATGTTTTTGCTCTCCGCTCATGTCATGGCCATGCGTTCTCCCCCGCAAAACACGCGACGCGATTCGCGAAAGCATGGAGAGGGAGGGAAAAATAAATACGTACCAGATGAGATGTGTGATGGCCGGAGGGAAAGCGACCGTCCACGACGCGCCCATGCACGCAGCGCACGCCGACGCCCCCGGCCGGCGGCATGGCGCAGGGCAGGCGCAGGAAGCCAACAAAGGAGGCAGTCACCGCCATGTCGCTGCTCTGCTTTCGTAACCCAACCAGGCTAGGTATCTAGAGCTCAGGCTAGGGCGCCCAGGCCTCGTGCAAAGGCCGCCGCGCCCGGTCAGAAGCGCACGATCTGATCGCGCATGTGTGCGTGCCGCGCCGGTCCGGTGCCTGGCTGCCTGCGATGCCAGGTCCGGTGACCCAGCGGCCAGCACCGGCGGCTCGGCGCCACTGGCTCCATCTACCAACTGTCCTCGCCCGGCCGTCAGATCCGTGCGCTGGGAATCCGCGTGCCCCCCGCACCGCAGCGCACGCATGGGCACGCAGAAGAAGCAGAACTCGTGCGCGTGCAGCCTGGCCGCCTGCGCTTCTGCTCTTGGGGTGGTGGGAGCACACGCACGCGTGTCAGCGCGTGGACGGACCTCGCCGGACGAGAGCGATCTGCCCGCCGTGCGGTCGCTTCGGCGGCGACGACGCGCGCGCGTGCGGGCCCGTGCTCTGGTCTACCCCGTACTTCGCTCAAGCGGTCCGGGCCCACACGCACCTGTTCAGTGGATGCTCATGGGCTTGGATGCTTCGGACTTTTGGGTTCCTTTGGGGCTGTACCGCTCGCTGTAAGTTTGATGGTGGGCTTGGATGTTTTTTCTGGCCGGAGGTCTCTAAGGGCCCAACCCAACCTGTTCGAGGGCGATCTGCGCGAATCTCAACGAGGTGCCGGAGCCCCGTCCTCTTCCACGCGAGCTCTCGAGTCTCAACTGTGCTTGAACCAGCAACAAGGCGTGGGAATCTGGGCAGCGGAAGCGGAGCGGCGAAGCGGAGGCGGCGGTCGCGGCCATGTCGAGCTCTTCCTCCGACCCCGACAAGCTCATGACCAAAGCCGACAAGCTGTGAGCCCTACCTACGCTTCTCTCGTTCCGTCCGCTGTTTTCCCTTTGAGTTCTCCTGCGCACCCCCTTTTGATCTGCGAGCGCTCCTGATTGCTGCTGTTTCGGGTGCGATGGGGATTTCATTTCGTCCTGGTCGAGTAATCGAAGCCGTTTGGGGGCCTGCGTGCGTCGAATTGGAACCCGTCGGTCTGTAATTTTCTGCCGATCGTGTCGAAGTTCCGTGTGGATGTGTCTTTGAGCGATCCGGAAATTCCTGGATCTAGTCCTGCTGTTAGACAGAGTCACACTCACACCTCTTCGTGCAAAGTCACGCCGCTGGTTTCGGGATCGTTAAGATATCAGATCTCCGAGTGCTTGGCAGAGATAAGCTTCAGGGAGTACTTGGCCAACTTGTCCCCAAATGCTTGGGGTTTGGGGGCTCTCTGAGCTATTACCGGATTCATTTAAAAGGACTAATCGAATTCCCTTGGGTTCCTGCTAGTTTGGTTGAGCTTTGTTGGTGGACAAACCAAATGCAGGAAAAAGGCTAGATCATATTTTCCTTGGATTGAATTCCCTTGGGTTCCTGCTAGTTTGGTCGAGTTTTGATCCATACAGCGGGGAAATCCTTGTGGTAGACTCTCCTAGATGGCTAGATCATATTGAATTTAGCATTAGCTTTTTGAAAACTTTGCAGATATGAGTGGAATGCGTAACAGTGCTTGTTCTAGGTTGTGTCGTGTCAGCAATGGTTATGTGCTGTAGCTTGGAGGCCATGTAAACTGCATTGCTTGGAACTTGGGATGATATGCTGTGCCAAATCATCTGCATAGGTGCAATTTTGCTTTATCCAGACTTTTAGCTTGGGATGTTGCCATTCTACGCTTCATTCAATTAGTATACGATGATCTGCTGAGTGCCTTGTCTTGCATAAAAAGCTAGCCTGTCATTCGTCCATGCCTGCTGAGTGAACTGTGGTTCTCTCCACAGAATCTCAACTTCTGTACAGGGTTAAATGGATATCTGGATGCATACTGTTTGCACTGGCAAACTATAATAAGAAATGAGTAATGGAGTTCCTTTCCAATAAGTTCAGAGTTTTATTTTTATTTCTATGTAGCTATGCTGAGATTTTTGCCATTGAAAATTTAGTTTCTTCAAGTTTGTGGTTGTCGCTACATAGTGTACACACTGATTTTCCTGCCTTTTCTTTTATTACCATATCACTGTAGCACCATAAAAGTCCTGCTTCGTCAACTTATAATGGACTCTGTGTAAAGCATGTTCCCCTAATTTTTTCTTGAATGCACCCGTTTTTGCAGAACAAAACTGAGTTTTACAAGGTGGAATGCTGATTGGAAAAGCGCTACTTCCCTTTATGAGCAAGCTGGTAGGTGACTTTGTTGTCCATCCTTCTTGTTTTCTTGCTATAAATGTGTTCTTTGTGGAGCCTATAAGTGAAATTCATTTCTTCTTAAAGCCATTGCGTATAGGTTCAGAAAGGACAATGAGAAAGCAAAAGATGCATTTGAGAAGGCCTCAAAAGGACAAGAAATGATCTCCTCGTATCCTTTGGAAATTTCTTTGCTGTTTTGGTACTTCCATTCACATCGTTACCCTTAACTAGTTTTATAGACCATGGGATGCCGCTAAGCATATGGAATCTGCTGCTGCTTTAGCAAAGGAGCTTGGACGCTGGAATGAAGTATCTGATTTCTACCGCAGAGCTTCAGAACTATACCGTGAATGTGGGAGGCCACAACCTGCATCCGATGCTCTAGCAAAGGGTGCCAGGTAAATTTAAATAACATGTCAAATAATTATGAATAATGTTGAAGCTTATGTTCTGAACATAATATTTTGAAATCAGCGCCTTGGAGGAGAAATCTCCAGAAGAAGCTATTAAAATGTATGATGAGCTTGCTCAGTTCTAGAAGAAGATGGCAAGGAACAGATGGCTTTTGACCTGTATCGTGCTGCTGCAGCTTTGTACATTAAGATGGAGAAGTAAGACCTCCTTAATGTCTGCTTACTGTAATTTCACACTGTAGTCTCTCCTTTACATCTATATGGTGTCTCATTCGTGATTTTCCTTGGAACATTTTGATCTTCATTGGTCTTACATGTGAAGTAAGCGAACTTTTTATACAAAGAAAGCCAAACAGAAAATGTTTTGAATAACATTAAGGGACTGGCACCTTCTGGAATTGTACTCTAAAGCTAACACCTAGGAACTTAAGTAAACTACTTGGACTTGATCTTTACTTTCCCACCTAATGATGGATATAATTGCACACTTTCTCAATCCCACTCAGTAAATATAACTGATAGATTTGCATACACATAATTTTACCATTGCATGTATTCTTACATTTATCCCCATCTTTGTTCATCTGACAGGTATTCAGATGCTGCTGCTTTCTTTTTAAGACTTGGTTCCGCTGCTGATAAGTGCAATGCCATCAACAGCCAATGCAAGGTAATCTTCATTTCCCATTTTACAAAAATGTGCTTACTTAATTATTCAGACACTACATGCTTATTATTGAACTGAGAATATACAAATTAGGACTTGATATGTGTATCTTGCAACTTTGCCTGTGATGTTGTGAACATAAAGCTTGTCTGATTTCAAAGTTGTTTCTTGTATTCAGGCTTATCTGAGTGCGATCATCATCTATCTTTATGCACATGATTTTCAGCAAGCTCAGAAATGCTACAATGACTGCTCAGAGTAAGTTGTACTTTGGTGGTAGTTACTATCACTGATGAAAAACTTAAATAGTATGTGTGCCATCTGTTAATTTTTTGTTTTCCATCAAATCGTGAATGGCAATTTTCCCCCCTTTTTCTGCCATATTGCAGGGTTCAAGCCTTCCTTAATAGCGACCAAAATCGATGTGCAACAAAACTATTATCTGCTTATGAGGAAGGTGACGCTGAAGAGGTCAAACGAATTGGTCAATCAAGCGCCTTCAATCACCTTGACCATGCGGTAATTCTTTTCATCTTTTCTATAAAAGCCAGACTGTACCGGCAACTGCTATGGTGTTTAAATGGTCATATCATAAGTTGGAGTTGCCCTCTTCTGTTGCATGTCTGTAGAATAGTGAACAAGGAGCCAAGGAATTTGTTGGTACAACCTATTATTTCCAATATCTTTGTGCATAACAAGCCTTGAGTATATTGAAGTCATGCAAGAAAACGCCTAAATGTATTCCGTTTAGCAGTTGTGTTACCACAGGATCATCTGCTGTTCCATATTCTAGATTCTAGACTAGTTTGCATTCTATATTTCCTATAAGTTGATTGTAGTACTTGTCTTTGCCTTTGGGATTCATAGCGACATTTGGTTCTGTACACCAATGCAGGTAATTAGGCTTGCACGGAAGCTACCGACAGGTGATCTACAGGCCATTAAGAAAGCAGCTGATGATGGCGAGGATTCCTTGGACGAGGATGACCTAACTTAAAACGAACTTCCAAGGTCAAGATGCAGAGAGGAAACGGGTGACGGTTGTAAAAAAGAAGTAAAGTGAATTACATACTAAAATCTTGTGGGCGGCATCTGTATCATTAAATTTGTCGAGCTCAATTCTACTATATCTGTATTGGTTGTTTGGTGGTATTGAGACTTTATTGGGATTGCATGTGCTTATGATTTTTGCATATCCAGTATGTGGTGCAAGCACAAACAAGTTCCACCAACTCAATCATGTTGATTTGTCAGCTACATTACATATTAACGCGGACGGTGAAATTGTACGTAAGAGCATTGTGATATTTCCACAGTAAGATCGTTCAAAACGATATCTCGATCCTACAGGATTATTTGAGCTGGAACTGTTCAAGGTGAACTCCCTGATCCCTGCAGGAAACAGAGGGGCAAAGGGAGTTGGCAGAACAGAGGATGGCATGCAGACGAGGTGGGCTCTTTGGCGATGCTTCTGAAATGTTTGGTCCTAATGGAAACCCTATTAATACATTTATACTGAAAAAAAAATGTATACTGCTTCTGAGTATTTCATTATAATAAAACACTTCCTTGTGCATGGTTATTACTGATGAGTGTTTTGTGGTAACATTCACAACGGAAGAACGAAACGCCCTGGAACCAAGTATTACGAGCTACATATTCTGATCAGTAAAAACAAAAAGGGGAGCCACAAAGCACAAACTCGATCTGAACTGAACTTAGCTACACAACACGAACTGAGCTTAGCTAGCTAGAAACAGGGAGAGCTGGAGCTGCACGCGCGTAAACACGTATGATATCAGTTCATGACACAAACAACTGAACATAGAACTTGAACTTGGTCGGCTCGTGAACTTTCAGAACCTTGGCAGTTTCCCTAGTGTTTGTTGTCGAGCAACCGCGTCATGGATAGCGAGCGACTGTGTAGTCTTGCATGAGCCTGGCGTAAATTAGGATTCGTCGTCGGTGACCTCGACCTCCACCTCGACGTATCCCTTGGTGGCGAGATCATTGCGGAACTTGTGCTGGAGGCTGCGCAGGAGGTCGTTCCTCGCGTTGACGACCTTGTCCAAGAGGGCAGAGCTGCGCCGGCGCTCCTCGGACATCGGCCCGGCCTGCGGCCTTCTTCGAGGCGTGGGCCATGGAGACCGCCTTGAACACTTTCTTCGTCTTCGCCGACGGTGGCTCCGGCACTGGTGCCGCCTCGTAACCCGGCGCCGCCTTCTCCATCTTGATCTTCTTCGCAGATCCCTCTCCGGCCTGCTAGAGTTTTGGGTTGGTTGGGCCGGGTCAGCCGACCCGCTCGGATTGGAGGGTGGGCGGCCGACCCGCCTTCTCCCACCCTCTTTTTATTGTCCAGGTCAGCCGACCCGCTCGGATTGGACTCTGACGCGGACTCTGTCAACCTGGTCCCCACTTGTTCTAGCCGTCTCGGTCTGACGGTCTCTATGTTCAAATGTTCTGCCCAAATTTATTTTTACAGAGTTTCAATTTGAAACTATAGTACTATTTGGGTCTATACACTTTTTATGGTTTATTTAGAGGAAGTGCGCTCTGATTGTCTCGGAAAAAAAATTGAAGCCAAAAAGCACAAACTCTGATTATCTCAGTAACAGAGAAAAAAGCACAAACTCTGACGCGTGGTCTGCTACATCATCACACGACACAAACTTGGCTGGTGATTGTGCCTTGTGTCTTGCTCTTGCATAATCCTGTGGGCGACGTCGCCGCTTTTTTTTTTTTTTTTTTTTTTGAAATAAACGACGTCGCCGCTATATACCCGAGGCCGAGAAGCAAGGGTGCCCTGGGAACGGGTGTCCTCGTGGCGGTGAGAGGCGAAGGCGAAGGCGACGGCGCAGGGCGCACGTACGTAGTGCAGGGGCATGGCTAGGCGCGGCGGCATGTGCGTGCAGGAGCAGGACTCGCGGGTACATGGGACTGACGGTTTTAAAATTTGTTCAGCCGTGCCGACCTTCAGTGTGGCTGCGACTGCGTATGCCGTGCAGGTGCAGCCCGGGGAGTTCGAGTTCGTCCGGCCGACCGGCCGGGACCCAGCACGTCACGTGCCAGAGCGCCGCCCTCTCGCCGGGCTGGTGCGTTCACGAGTGCCGCAGCGTGCCGCGGGTGCAGCAGAAATGATGAGACAATGCATGGCTGCGTTCCGGGCACGGGCGGCCGTGGTGCGCGATCGACCAGAGCAGGCTCGCCGGCGGCCGCCCTCCGGGCTCCGGCTCGTCGTTGTACAAGTGCGCGCGGGCTTGCCCACGCGAATGCATCCGGCTTGTAGTTCGCCCACCTACGATGATGATGGTTTTCCTTTTTTTAACTACTAAGGCCAGTCTCAACGGGGGTTTCATCGACACAGTTACCTAGAGTGACACATCATCTAAAAGAAGTTTGAAACTATGATGAAATACCCTCCCTCAATGCAAAGTTTCATCTCGTGTTGTTCCCAAGACAACATGCAAGACACAAGCTGCCTAGAGTACCGTGTAGGAGAGAGTTTCATGAGGATGAAACTCATTTCACATCTCTCTTATTAATACACTGTCACATCATCAAAAATGCTGACATGGTAGCCTATTTAATGCTCATGAAACTTCCATTGAGACTGGCCTAATAAAAAAGATACTGTATGTGTTTTTGTTGTTTGACCTGTTGCACGGATGATCTTATCCCTCGATGCTTACAACTTTAGGTGGCAAATGATATTGCACGCTTTGTACCGGGCAAAACGAACCACTTAATTCAAATTGGAGTGTGCCGAAGCCGAAACTATGCTTGTGGGTTTGAACGGCACAGAAAGGTTAACCTATATATTAAAAAGTTCGATGAAGCCGCTAAACAAAAATCCGACCTTGGCTCAGTTGGCAGAGCGGAGGACTAGTCGTTGCAGATTGACCAGTCCTCAACTCAACTACACCGTTGTTTAGTTCCAACCCGAAATCTTTTCACCCATCATATCAAATGAGAATCTTAGATGCATGAAGTATTAAATGTAGAAGGAAAAGGTGAAAAGTTATATGGATGGGCTGTAAATCGCGAGACGAATCTAACGAGCCTACTTAATCCATGATTTGCAATAGTAATGCTACAGTAACCATCCGCTAATTATGGATTAATTACCCTCTAATTATCATTGTTAGATTCGTCTCGAGATTTCCAACCTATCCATATAACTTTCCACCTTTTTCGTTCACATTTACTACTCCTAAATTGGTAAAATCAATACCCGAAATCTTTTCACCAAAAACTTTTCATCAACTAAACACGGGCTACGTATCACTATATCAAAATCAAATCATGAGGTGCATTCAATATACATAGTGTTACTTCCCAATGATCTAAGTTTTTAGATGTTTCGAAAAAAAAGATCTAAGTTTTTAGAAAGAGTATGAACGTAAAACATACTCAGGTGACCAAGAAGCTACATATTAACAAAGATCACAAATTTCATGAAGCTGCAGGTGTAAGTCAGAGCAGAACTAAAATGCAAACAAACAAAAGCGACCCATATGGAACCGGAATGGTAAAGTAACAACTATATATCACAACATCTCCAAACTAATTTTCCATTTATAAGGGCAGACAATATTCGTGGAGTCAAATTGGATTAGGGGTTTATTCAAGTCAGTAAAACTATCTTAGTGAGTCAAGAGATATATTCCTGCAAAAACACTTGAATATATCTTTTGTATGCATTAACAACGAAATAGACGATCTTAGGGCACAGAGCCTGTCCACCTTTGAAAATAAGCATGCACACTTATGATTTACCTGAATTAGATTCTCAAGAGATCCATGATATTTAGCATGCCTTGAAGTATAATAGACACCGTGCTGGTTGCAAAGAACCTGAAAAGGACATTTGCTGTTATACACAGGCAAACATACGTATTGTTGTATCACTATATATATCAAATATTTTCAAACAAACTCGGAATCAAACCCAAAGATGGAATAAATTTCAGGGGTCAAAGTGACAAAAGGCCATTTGAAAAACCAAAAATGAAAATTACAGCAAGAATGTTGTAGGACCAAGGAGTGGTTATTGCAAAATTTTGAGGTGTAATATTTTACAAAGAGGCGCAAGGAATAAGGTTCATACTAGTTAAGCAAGATGTAATTTAATATCCAAAACGTGCCAAGTGATAACTGAATGAAGGTGGAAGATAAGAGACATGTCAAAAGTTATTTCAGTCAATCTTACACCAACGTGGCTCAAAGGCTTCAACATAGTGAATGGGAACAGTAAAAGAAGCTAAACTTGTACTAATAGGGGCATAGTGCATGAAGACTTGTAAATATACCTTCAGTACAAGAACTTTCAATGGGATGTTTGCCATTAAACACCATACTCCTCTGAAGTGTATGAAGACTTGTAAAGATACCTTCCAGCTTGCAAACACTCCTCTGAAGTAGATCAGATAAGCTTATCAGCTGTTGCGCATAAACTTAGGAAAATTATATGCTGATCTAAATGCTTGCCACACAAATCGAGTGCATGCACAAGAAAGACAGGTATTACTAATAAGTTCTGCCAGTCGGGTCATTGTTACTGGCTCAAGTGGTAAATCTGTCATAAAGAAAACTTGCTTGTTAAGTACAGACCATCTCCAACTAGTACAACTGATAATGCTAAAAAAAAGGTAGTACAACTGATAAAATAATTTAATGCTACAAGGCTAAAGAGGGTTGCAATGTCAAGACCTGAACGAGCTGTTCCCTTGCTTGAAAAAGTCCGCCTGTACACAGGAACATACGTGTGACGGCAGAGGAAAAAAAGACCCCAAAAACAACAAAAACAGCAATGATCTTATGTCTATTGTACCTTCTCTTGGAGAGAAAGGACTGGGCAACAGCATCTGCTGGCATCCGGCCTAAACTCTTCTTTTGAAGCCCTTTATTACCCCTCGAGCTGGAAAAGTTACGACAGGCGTCAATACTACCACCTGGTACTGAGACTGAAACTGATGGTACTAGACATACCTCAGCCTGATGGGGAGCACATTAGCCGGTTTGGCCGAGCAGAACGGCAGTCGACACATGTCATCAAACTCTGGAATCTGAGCTACCAACTGACCCACAATCTCTGCTGCTTTGATCCTTACAAGAGACCAGTCAATGGAGTTCCTGGTGTTTATGTAAAAAATAAAGAGGAGATGCTCATAAACTTGTATGTGATTTTTTTTTAATCTTCAAGAAGACAGCTTAATGATCAAGGTTGAGGGACAGACCCTGCATGCTCGGAATGCACAGTAGAGATAATCTTAGCGAGCTTGACACCGCCAGGACTGACACCACCATGGAGGTACAGATGGTAGGGGCTGTGAGGATCGTATTTGTAGGAACGGTCGGGGATGCGTGAGACGATGAAGATGAACTTGACAAGGAGCGTGCCACGTTTGGGCAGACGCATGGGCGGCACGAAGCGGTAGATGTATCTGATGGCCTCAGACCACAGGCCCTGCTGCACGAGATGCTGCAGATGCCCTGCGCGGAAGAGAACCGCCGTTTCCTTGGACAACCTGCAGCAAAATAAGTACATCAAACGAGATCGACAAACTCTAGCCTGACGTCGCCGGAGTTGGAGAAGCTAATCTCGGCACAGATCCGTCAGCTAGAAAATCGGTTGGCGAGGGGCTCAAATCACTCGCAAATTCGTTGGAAAAAGAAGGAAAGGAAGATGGGTTTATCCGACGGCATGAGATGAATTGTATCATCTTATAAGAGTAAATTAAGAGCAAAGGGCACAAGAGATGTGTAGAGGGCCGTACGCTTCGAAGGCGCCGTCGTAGCGGTGGAGCTGGAGGAAGGCGAGGAGCCGACGGAGACGGAACCTCTCGACGCATTCCTAGTCGAGGGAACAGTGCCAACGAACGCTTGCGCTTGCGCTCGCCGGAGTCGGTGTCGGAGGCGGAGTCGGAATCGGAGCAGTCGGAGTAGACGGAGCCGTAGTCGTAGAGGGGATCGAGCTCGAAAGCCTCGAATCGCCCCATCGGCCCGGCGAGGTTGAACGCGAGAGGCGGCTGGATTCAAGAAAGCAAGCCGTAAGAGTAACTTCAATAGATTTGATTTTCTTCTTTCTCTTTTATCTTTTTATATGAAATCCCTTTTTACGATTTTAATATATTGGGAAGAACCGCTTCAACAAATTATTTTTTTCTCTTTCCTCTTTCTGTCTTTCTCATATGTGGGCTCCACCCGTCAATGAATGTGTTTTTTCTAGCACTAGCAATCTTTCTTTTGCTAATCATGATTTCAATTTCTTGCTATGTTTAAAAAAAATATAGCGTTAGAAAGAGTTCTGACTGTCCACGTGAGAAAGAGTTCTGGCCGCTAACGTATAGGACCTATGGCCCTCCGTTCGGACCAATGAGTCCACAATGTTTGACGACCAACCAACCATTGACCATCAATTTGCTCGCTCCTTTTAATGTAGATGTGCAATTTTCTCTCTCGCCCCTATGTGTTTTTTCTAGCATATGCATTTTTTTTCTCACCACTATGTTTCTTCTATCTCTTGCCAGCGCAAAGGATGACGACGCAAAGGTTGAGGCGGCGGCGCCCTAGCAACACGAGGCTCGGGTGGTGGCTGTGCAAGGCCGAACAGCCCATGGCCGCGGCGCGGAGTCCGGCGAGCAGCAAAGAGAAAATGGCGGGAGGAAACTCTAACAAATAATCCTTTCAATGATCTAACCATTAGCACATAATTAGTAATACAAATGACCTCATACGTCGTTATACGTCGTTTTCATGTAATTTTGAAGTGTGTATGAGGCCGTCTCTTGATCGAGAGATAACTTTCCCTCTAAAATATTTTTTAAAGTTATTGAAGTTGGAGAAGACCTTAGTGAATTTTTTTTCTTTCTTAGTATTGTACTGTAATTATAATACTTCCCTGTGCATGGCTATCAGTGAGGAATGCATCGGTGATGGTTACTACCTCTGTTCTATAAAAACTGTTTGTTTAGCATTTAAAATTTATCTCACAAAGACTGTTTGTTTAGCTTTTAGTGAGGATCACCTATTTAAATTAACACTGAGTACCAAGAAAACTTTGTATAGATAAACGAGTGGAGCCAATAAAATGCTTAATTGATGCTACTTTTCTAGTTTCAAAGCACGAGTAATTAAGGGTAATATGGCCATTTCTCACTACTACTAAATGAACAAGTCTTTATGGGACGAAGGGACGAAGATAGTACATTACAACGGAATAACGCATCAACGGAAGCGTCGAGACAAAAACACATGAATAGGCCTTGTTTAGTTTCACACAAAACATAAAAAGTAGAGAACTGTGTCAGTTCATTTCTCTTTTTTTTTATCTAGAGAACTGTGTCAGTTCATTTCTTCATTTCTCCTCTCTATATGCACGGCTCAGTGCATAGAGTTTTCACCTTTTTCATCGAACTAAACAAGGCCGTGCAATGACATCAACAAAATGCCCTCGAACGAAGTATTATTAGGAGCTACACGCTCTGGTTATCTCAGATGAAACAGAGCCAAAACGTAGAAATTCTGATTCTCTCTCAGAAACACAGCCATAAAAACACACAAACTCTGACGCGTGATCTGCTACATCATGACACAAGACAAACTTAGCTAGTATGCAGCATGCTACTAAAACGCGCGTATCAGTACATGTCTAGTACATAACATGGGCAACTGGACACATGGAACTTGGTCGGCTCGTGAGCAGGGGACGAGCAAGCGCGGAGCCAGGCCGCCGCCCATGCTCTGCTCAAGGGCGTACACAGATCAATACGGGACGGGCTCACGGCGACTTGTCGGCCTTGCGAGCCGGGGGGAGGCCAGGAACGACGGGCGGCAGCGGCACCACCGGGCCGAGCACGGGCACGGGCGGCAGCGTCGGGATCACCGGCAAGCCCGTAGCCTTCTCCTCGCCGCTTCCACCACCAGCAGCAGCAGCAGCGTGCGACGCCGCGCCCGCGTTGCCCCCTTTCAGTTCCCTCCCACCGCAAGGGGCTAGCAGCAGGAGCGCCGCCACCAGCAGCAGGAGAGCGAAAACTTTCAGAGCCTTGTTGGCCATCGTCACCGCCGTAGTGTTTGTTGTAGTCTTGAGTGAGCCTGGGAGCGGCGTCGCGCGCCGTTTTATAAGCGAGAAGCAGGGGTGGCCCGGGGGAACGCGTGGAGCGCCGGGACGGGGCGCGGGTGCCGTCGTGTCAGGCGCTGGCGCGGCGGGTGTGCGTGAGGAGAAGGCGGCGCGGTGCACGCGGCGGCGTACGTGATGCTTCGCGCGCCTCACGGTCTGTCACGGGCGGTGAGAGCGGGGCATGGCTGGGGGCGCGGAAGGCATGTGCGTGCAGGTACGGGATCGGAGGACGGCGGGCGCATGGGACTGACGGGTTCTGTTGGGTCGTGGCGACGTGGGTATGGTGCGATCGAGACGAGGACCCCGACTCTCCAAGGCGAGGTCGGCTGGGCCGGGGACTCCGTCCGGCCGGAGCCGGACCCAGCACGCGTCGCGTGTCGGCGCGCCCGCCTCTCTCGCCGGGGGCTGTCTCGTTCGCAGCCGCGTGCGGCGTGCAGCTGTCTCGTTCCTTCCGGCCGCAGGCCGTGGTGCGCCGGCTGCACGGCCGCACGGGCATGCACGCCAGTTGCCGGGCTCCGTTCGTTGTAAGCGCGCGGCCTTGCTCCCGCGAATGCGTCCGTCACGTAGCTAGCACGCGAGCCTGCAGTTGCGATGACCACGGCGTTCCCCTTTGAACCTAAAAAGGATACTACCATATGTGCGTTTGGTGTCTCTGACTGATGCGTTTGGTGTCTCTGACTGATGCGTTTGGTGCTTCGAATTTAGATGCCAAAAATGATATTGCACGCTTTGCACTGTTTCAAAACGACAACCACTGACTGAAAATCTCAAGTGTGCCAAAAAAAAAAAACCGAAAGTATGTTGACAGAGCATGTACATGGTTTATGGGCGGGAGAGGGCAGAGAAACACAATTTAAATATATATATGTAATAGAAATATAATAGCACAAACCGACCTTAGCTCAGTTGGTAGAGCGGAGGACTGTAGTCGTAACAGATAAATCCTTAGGTCGCTGGTTCGAATCCGGCAGGTCGGAATTCTTTTTTTGTTTTTTCTGTCATTTTTTCAGCTCGCGAGTCGTTACATTCGATCGATGCTCCCTATCGCCGTGCACGTTCGCGCCTTGCCGAACGCCGCTTTCATATTTTATACTGCTGTCAGTCACATGGTGACCGCCACATTTTGCCATTTTGTACAGATTGGGCCAAGAAGTAGCAGTTCGCTCAGGCCATCCAATCAGTGGGAGTACTCCGGTTATTTCGTAGAAACAGACGCTTGGTCAGAGCCGTAAGGTTTACTACGTAACGTCAACAGCGCAAATACGCAATTATTATTTCAGATGTGTTCGGGGAAAAAAAACTAATTTCAGGGAAAGCAGCTAGAGATTTTAACGCTTTGCAGACTTGGAGAAAGCAAATACTCATTTTTTTCAGCAAAAAACATGGAAAAAAGTCTATATCACCCCCTCACCTATGCGGTGTGGACTACATAATCCCCCAACCTATGAAACGGTCTATATCACCCCCTGAACTTTCGAAAATCAGTCAAATTACCCCCTAAAGCAGTTTTGAAAAATCATATTAATCATAGAAAAATCATAAAATGGAAAATCTAATTGTGTTAAACTCCAAATGAGTAGATCTACACAGTGAACATATGATATGGTATTCTTTAGTACTTTTTGTTGTAGCCTTAGATCTATGTTTTTCTTTAGCACGACGGCGGCCGGTTAGCGACTGCAGGTACGGCACCCACGACGGTACTATCCAATATAACTGACCCCGAGCATGGTAGCCTCACCTTGTTGCACGCTTGCCAGCCATGAAACAACCTTTGTTCGCCTCCATAGCTCGCTCGGTCGATCAAATGTACGCGTACCCCTGCGTGAGGTACTGTAGCGCACCCAAGCCTTATCAGAAGCATCGTGCAGAGTTATCGCACCCGACAGACTCGATGGTCCGGGTGACGTCACCATTGCCAGCAGTGTCAGCACACATCAGAAATGGAAAAAGTATACATAACCCCCCCACCTATGGGGGGTGGAACACATCACCCCCCAATCTATAAAACCGGATACATCACCCCCCAACCTTTTCAAAACCGGACAAATCACCCCCTGAAGTGGTTTTGAAAGGCGGTTTGCTACAGTGACAGCGGTTTTGTATTTTTTTCCTTTTTCGTTATTTCGGCTGGAGCTTTGAAAAATCATAGTAAATCACAGAAAAATCGTAAAATGGAAAATCTAATTTTGTTGGACTCCACATGAGTAGATCTACATAGTGAACATATAATATGGTATGCTTTAGTATATTTTTTTACATCTATGAATTAATTATAGAAAAGAATAGATCTAAAGCTACAGCAAAAAAAATGTTCTAAAGCATACTATATTATATATTCACTGTGTAGATCTACTCATGTGGAGTCCAACAAAATTGGATTTTCTATTTTACGATTTTTCTATGATTTACTATGATTTTTCAAATCTTCAGCCGAAATAACGAAAAAGAAAAAAATACAAAACCGCTGTTACTGTAGCAAACCGCCTTCCAAAACCACTTCAGGGGGTGATTTGTCCGGTTTTGAAAAGTTTAGGGGGTTATGTATCCGGTTTATAGGTTGGGGGGTGATGTGTTCCACCCCCATAGGTGGGGGGTTATGTATACTTTTTCCCTGCAGAAATGCTACCGCCCAGACTTTCCGATTGCGCGTTCCGGTCGCCGCGCAGATTCTCGACCGGCGTGAGCGACAGATCGAGGTGATGGTCCAACCGGCACTTGCAAGCGGCCAAAGAAGACTGCAACTAACCCAGCGGATAAGAATGAACTGATCGATCGCGCGGCCCGGCCTTGTTCAAAGACGCGATGCGTGCGATGGCGATGCGATCCCCACGGTCGCGGCCCGGTCGACACCAAGGCTCCACTCGTGTCCCGTCAGACGTCAGTAGTTACGTGCATATCACCATTTCCGGTCTAACTGTGAGATGCGTCACTGACAGCAGCGGCTTCAGGCAGTGCCGGCAGGCCAAACATGCCGTGTCAAAGATTAAAGAACATACCCAAATTATACTGATACTCCTAGACCAATACAGAGAGAGCATAATCAAAAGTAAAGCATCATCGGAGGTTATGCTACTCTCCGGTCTCCATAGATCCTGACATCCTGTTCTTATTTATTTGTGGTATAGTACTACTTTCCACAACGCCTTCTTTATCTTCCCACCGCCAATTGTCAAACCTGAAAGGCGATAGAAGAACGCGTTTATCAGTTACTAGTATCAGATAAGACGACTGACCTTTCACTCGGTCTTCACTCTTCGCTCTTCAGGGATTCCAGGCAAAAGTCATAAACGGGGCCCACGAGTCTTTGATCTTCCGTACCTTCGAATCTTCGACAGGTGGGCAGCATGACTTTGACCTCGCCGCCGTCATTCCGTTCACAGTGAAGGCGCCCGCCAAGAACACCAGGAACGGGAGCAGGCCGGTGACCATGTCCACCGACACCGGCGGCGGCTTGCGCACGTCGCCGATGGCGTACACCGTGTAGATCAACATGCCGGTGAAGCCGGCCCATCGCAGGTCCGTAGCCCCGCGCCACGGCACGGCGAAGATCTCGACGGCCCGCCGCGCGAGCTGGGCGACGCCGCGGTGCGCCGGCGATAGGAGCACGGCGGCGCAGCCGAGTAGCAGGGAAACAAACAGGGCCAGCACGAGCACGGCGTACCTGCTCTCAACGGCCGCGGGCGCGGGGAAGAGCACGAGCGCTAGCGCGGACACCGCGGCGAGCCCCACGAGCGCCCCCGCCCGGCGCATGGCCTCCTCGGCTCGTGGCAATGAGCTCCGGTGTCGCCCGCGTGGAGCCCGCAGAGAGGATGGGTGCGGCGATCGCGGCGAGAGCAGCCGCAGGCCGCCGAGCAACGCCTCCCAGTACTGCTTCCAACTCCCGCCGGACGGCGTCTCGGGGTCCCCCCCAGCAACCGCGCCGGCCTCCGGCGGCGGCGCCGGATCGGAACCCCATGCCGTGAGCATGGACTGGTTCACAGCCAAGACTCCCGCCAACAACATCAGGAACGGGAGCAAGCCGTTGACCTTGTCCACCGACAACTCCACCTTCGCCACCGCCGGCACGTCGCCGATCACGTACACCGCGCAGAACACCATGCCGGTGAAGCCGACCCATCGCAGCCCCGTTCCCGCGTGCCACGGCACGACCAAGATCTCCCGCGAAGCCTCCGCGGCGTGCCGCGCGGCGGCGCGGTGCGCCGGCGAGAAAGGCACGGCCGCGCAGCCGATGAGGAAGGCGACAAACAGGGGCAAGGTCAAGACGTACCTGCGCTCCACGGCGGCGGCGTGCGTGGGGAAGAGCAGGAGCACCGGTGCGGACGCCGGGAAGAGCACGAGCAGGAGTGCGGACGCCGCACCGAGCGCCACGAGCGGCCCTGCCCGGCCCATGACTTCCTCGGTACGCGACATTGCGGCTTCCGGCTTGCGCTCTGGTTCTCGAGCGCTCGAGGCAGAGGTGTCGTCGCCGCCAAAGTGGCGTGCCCTTTCGCCACTTGTAAACAGAGGGCCGCCTATTTGAAGACACTGAGGTGAAAAGTTGGAGCACGCAAACCTAGATAACAAAGCCGTCGCGTGTCGCAGTCCACGTATTACCTCTCACCTCAGTAATTATCTACATCTACGGATGACAACTTTTTCGGGTAATCACAGTATGAGTTTTGCTAGTGAACATTAGTAGAAAGACAAAAGCGAGTATTATTTTCTTCAAGTTCTTATCAACACGTCCACATGGTTGCTTTGGTTGCAATTCAAATTGATTTGTTTCGTCCCGCTGCAGGTTTGCTTTGTTTGACATGCCTTAGAGCAACTCCAACAGAGTTGCCATTTTTCGCTCTCTATTCGACTCTCTACAAATATTTCTCTCTATACTGAGTGTCTCACTCCAACAGACTCTCCATTTCTCGCACTCTAAATCCCAACGGCTACCTTCAACTCTCCCACTCCACACACTGACGCATGGGTCCCACGCGTCAGCTTCATCATCTCCCTTTCTTCTCTGTCCTCTTGCCTCCCATATTTGGACACTCCTCTACCCTCTGCCCCTCCCCATGTGACACCCCCTCTCCTCTCCACGCCCAACGCCGGCCGCCGCCGCCTCTTCTCCTCGGCGCCTGCCGCCGCCTCTCCCATGCCAACACAGGCGCAGGCCGACGGCGCATGGTCAGAGGTCGCCGGAGAGCGCCTGCACGACGAAGGAGGAAGGATGTTGAGGGGCAAAACGGATGCGTGAGCTGAGGGTGCTATGGCTGCGAGGAATCGAGGTGGGAGCTCACCATGGTGGCAAATCGGGTCGGCGACGGCGGACAACTTTGAGGTGGTGACGGCTCTGGGCGCAGGAGAGGTGACGGCGATGCTTGACGCAGATGAGGTGGCGACGGTGCTGGGCACAGGGAAGCGTTGGAGAGGCAGATGGAGAGGCTGGTCGCCTTGCCAAGTTTGGCCATGGGGCGATTGAATTTGGCAAGCCGGATACGATGGCAACCGAGATAGTAAGTCTGTTGGAGTGCAAAATTCTCGCTGGCTCTCTAAATTTTAGGTTGACAAGTCGGATAGCAGCTCTTTTGGAGTTGCTCTTACATCGGCTCGCACATAGCGAAAGCGAGGTGGGCTCACCGCTCACAGTCAAAAGGAATCGGTCTAGAGTCTAGACTTCACACAATGTACAAGACCAAACGCCTGCAGGACTTCCCAGAAGTAGGAATCGACTTTGCTGCCTCCTGCCAAGTGACTGGTAGGATGTGCTTTGTTACCATGATTCAAGAACAAGAAATTTATACTACTTCCGTTTTAAATTACAAGTCGTTTTGATTTTTCTATCTTCATCATCTTTGTTATGCATCTAAATAAACGTTATGTCTAGATTCATAGTAAAATGAACTTAGAAAAACCAAAACGACCTATAATTTGAAACGCAGGAAGTAGTTAATATTCTAGTACTTAGTACTGACGACTAATCCTACCAGTCACACCACGACAAGGGAACGCCGACATCTACAGCTCCTGTGATTCGCGATACGGGCTGTTGGTCTTCGCCTCTGGTCGTATCGAGCTCATCATGATTCTTCTGAGAGGACACTGCGTCTCTGGTGTGATAGGATCATAGGGTGGTTGACCTTGACTCTGTAATAGGCTAGTCCTTGCCATTCTCTTCCCTACTCTTTGCTTAACAGATCCTGTACGTTAAACTCTTTGCATCCATTAATATTTGTTCAGGTTGGCACAATCCCGGCCATAGTTCCGCTAAAAAAATGAAGTTATAAAAAATATTGTCATTGCACCAGCATTTTGACCTTGTATTTTTACATATTCATTTCTAGCTCAGCACTAGCTCCCGTAGAAAAAGTACATGCTGATGATTCTGCTGACTGAGATGTTACCGCAAGTTTTATTAGACGATAATAAAGCAACCGCGAGACTTGAGCAGCCGATCGAGCATGAAAGAACTGATGACGGTACGTTGTGGGCGATGTGGCATATATGTGTACCTATGTCGCTAGGAGGATCGGAGGCCTCCAGCGATTCGGCTACTGTAGATTTATTTTTATTTTTATTTTTTATTTTATTTTTCTATATGAACGATATTTCGATTTTGTCTTTAGAAAAAATAAGTACATCTATGTCACTAAAAGAAAACGTGTCCATCTTAAAGTTATTGCACCCTCACTTGTCACGTGGTTCCAGACTTCTAACGTTGCGCTTTGCATACGAGCGTCACGCGTGCTGGTATCTCGGTATTGTTTTCAGAAAAATAAGTACATACATAACGCCGAAAGAAAGCGAGCCCACTGAGAGTCGGTGCCTCCATCTGAACTTGCCGAGGGCCATGCCAGAATGAACCATCACTTTCATGTTTGTTACAGCTGATCACCAAAACTAAATAATATAGAGAATCTAGAACCACCTATAATAATGATAAATAATTATATATATATATAATTTATAACCGGCGCGGCGTTAACGCGCAGTCCTTCGTAGTTACTTATGTTTCATGGCTGTTCTAGTAGGCGAAATACTTTGAACTGGCATACACCTCTGGCGGCCGTGCCTATCGTGATGCGGTCTCGCGGTAAAATGGAGGACGCCCGGGCAGCGCGTCGTCGTCGCAGGCGCCCGACTTGTCACGCAGGGGCACGACTACAGGCGGACAGCGAGACGCATGCGGGGAGCCGAGCGAGGTGGCGGCCTGCTGGCGCTCTCGCTGCATGCGGCGACGTGTATGTTGCCAGTGTCGTCGTCGTCGCTTGCCGCGTCTCCACCGTAACGTATGAAACCGCGTGGGTGCCTCTCACGGAGCACACTGAAATTTCCTTTTCGCTCTACTCGATTCTCTGGAGCTTCCTGAAAAGAAGAAGATTAGAAGAAAAACTAGTGCTGGCGTCCGGTTGGTGGCATTGCGCTCCGGCTCCGGCAGCGTGGAGGACCAGATCGAACAAGCATCTATATCTGAAGACCTTGAGGTGAAACAGCACGCAACGGAAATAGTAAAGCCCCGTCGCGGTCGATGCACCGCACCTCTTCGTGTCGTTTGATCAAGGAGAGATGGAGACATGCCGCTGTTCAAAGCTGCACGATCGGTCAGGGGTTCGAATAGTTCAATTCAGATTATTTCACGGGAGGTACGGCCGACGGCTGGGACAGACCTTTTACCTTTGTTCACTATAGAAATTCGCCCATCTGGTGCACGAGTGCACGCAGGACACTTGGTCCAGGTGCAGTCAACATTGCCATTTCCCAGCACATATGAACACGCGAGATCTCACGGCAGATATTTGAAGGCTTGACTTGGACTTTCGGGCACACCGCACACCAGTACTGTACTCCCTACGTCCGGAAATACAAGGCATTCCAACATTCTTCGAGAGTCAAACTATTTTATTTTTATCAAAATTTTAGAAAAAATCATAAAGACTTATGATATCAAATAGATATATTATGAAAATATATTTAGTGGAGAATCTAATGATACATATTTGATACCATAAATGTTATTACTTTGTTGTATAAATTTGGTCAAATTTGAAAAAACTTTGACTCTCCAAGAATGTTGGAATGACTTGTATTTCAGGACGGAGGGAGTAGTACTCTACTACAGTAGGCGTGTTTAGTTTTCACGTCAAATTTTTTTCACACATCACATTAAAGAGAATCTTACATGCATGGAGTACTAAATATAGGCGAAAAAAATAACACATTACATGGATGGAGTGTATTTCACGATACGAATCTAAGGCCAGTCTCAGTGGGAGTTTCATCAGCATTAAATAGACTGCCATGTCAGCATTTTTGATGATGTGGCAGTGTATTAATGAAGAGAGATGTGAAATGAGTTTCATCCTCATGAAACTCTCTCTACACGGTACTCTAGACAGCTTGTGTCTTGCATGTTGTCTTAGGAACAACACGAGATGAAACTTTGCATTGAGGGAGAGTGTTTCATCATAGTTTCAAACTTCTCTTAGATGATGTGTCACTCTAGATAAGTGTGTCGATGAAACCCCCACTGAGACTGGCCTAATGAGCCTACTTAATTCATGATTTGCAACGGTAATGCTACAGTAACCGTCCGCTAATTATTGATTAATTATCATCCAATTACCCGTCATTAGATTTGTCTCGCGATGATCATGCTAGATTTATAATTAGTTTTATTAGTAGTATACGTTTACCACTTCTAAATATAAATTTCGCTTGATGTGACACTTACCTACTTTTAAAAAAAAATCACCCCATCTAAACACCGCCGCGGTCACGAGCAATGATTCAGCCATGCACAAAAGTGACAAGCTAGGACACGCTGCTGTCACGTGTCTTATGTACTGCCGCGGATAAGCAGAGGACAGCAGTACGCTGGACCGGTCCTTTTTTAGATTCTGGAGGTGATGGCAGTAGTACTACGGGGCACCATTTTTTAGACCAGAACTAGACGTGCAATCGTGCATCGGCTAAGGTAAGCCCAAGGACGGACCACGAAGCTAATGGCGGCATCGATGCGCACGACACGATTCGGGACAAGCCGAAACACTGCCCAGCTCGTCTTACCTTAATTAACTTGTCCAAGTACTGCTGCAAACATACTACTAGCAGGCAGTAGCACTATAGCAGCACCGAGGTTTTCTTTCAAAACGTGAAGAGTACGTGTCACAGCTTTGGTTAGTAGTGATGCTCAAGTAACACCCACCATACGCAAACAAATGCCATTGCCATCCACTTGTGACGATGGAAGTGACGACAGTCAACGATTCCAACGCCGGCGAGAAATCAGCCCGTTCTGCTTGTCTGTTTTCCAGCCACAACGGGTTTGTTCTGTCTTATTCTATCTTTCTCTCTCACATAATACTATTGAAACAGTTAAAATCAACCACAGCCAGCGAACTTATCCACCAATGAAACATGGCGCGACTTGAAAAATAAACTTATTTATTCGAGGACAGCACAGAAAGACTAGGAAAATCATCGAACTCAGCGGCTCGGTAAAGATAACCTCCTTCGATTGGTTGGAGACTCGTCCAGGAGACCGGAGTACTGAAATGCGACTTGTAGCTCTGTAGCTATAGCCGTCCGGCGGCCACACTGCTGTATCCGCCTGCAATTTCGTGGATCGCGATCAAATCTATGTACCCGTTTCATTCATATAGTGAACCTTTGCGATGTGATCTGATATGAGAAGGACTGCTGGCTTGGCCCCTTATCTGATCCGATCCGATCTATCAAATCTATCTACCCGTTCATGGTTGAAAGATACAGCCAGCTCATTAATAGTAGTGCCGAACCCGAACGTGCCTGCATATATTCCTCAACGCTTTCCAGGAAACTGCCTATACTACTAGTCTACTCAAAACCATACGGAGTAGTAGTACTCAGCTAGCATAATCGGAATTTTGCCATAACGACGTGCATTTCATCCGTCACCTCGTCGTCAGGCAAACCCGAGGACCCAAAACCAAAAAGAAACAGAAACTTTCTCGCACTGTCATCACGATTCACGAAAGCTTTTGGACTGCCGAAAACTGTTCCCTGCGTATTTTCTCATTGGGATTTCCTTTTTAGCAGGAGGGTCACTGGCCAGTACAAATTTGGCGCCGGTCCTTCAGAATAGCATGGACCCTTTTTCCCAATATAAATAGGCTGTGTACCCTCTGGTGTCAGTTTAAGCTTTACTGAGCCTTAAGAACCTGAAAGCCCAAAAATACTGTTTTCAGTGTCTAGAGCAGAAAGGGAACTTTCTCGCTCGTGGCGAAACGGCCCCATATAAAAGACAAAACACATACTACTAGCATGCAGTATGTATATAGGAGTATGTTGCATTGCATACTCCTACATAAAGGTAGTAGCACTCGTAGATGTTTGCATCTCTTTACAAGCACGCAACGACAATGCATGGTTCCGTTATATTTTATTTTTATTTAAGCAGAAACGAGCATGCCATCAACGTTAAACTGCCTAGTTTTTAACTAAATAAACAATGAATTAAAGACAGCATACTGCCTTGCGTTATTTGAAGTTTGGCACAAACAAAAAAAGTGGAGGGACTTGATTGGTTGGTTTAAACGGCGAGCAGGCAAATCGAACGTTTCATAATGTTGGATTGAGATCAACTACTCCTCAAAGTTTAGACATGACCAACTGTCATACCAATACTGTACAGCGGTATCATTTCGACATAGTATTTGTACAAACTACAAAGGGGGGAAACTGTACAAAGGATGCGCAAAAGTAGTACTAGTTGCATCAAAGTAGTGCTACGATCCGTGGCTCCTGTTCATTATTTATGATACAATCGCCATCTTTCAGAGAGCGCTAAAGAGGCTTTCTTCGTATTCCCGCCGCCATGGTCGTCAGAGAGTCAGAGCTGAGGAGAGACAGGAATATGCATGCATGTTCAGTACGAGTAGTACGGGTTCAGTGCTTGCAGAGACTCGAGATAAGAAAGACCAAGCCATGGATATTCCAGACCGTACCTTTGAATCAAAAAGTACACGTGCAGGACGGGTCGTTGATCTCGCCGCCATCATCTTCCGCCGCCGCCGCCGCCGACGGCCGCGGCGGCGGGGCACCCCTTCCCGTGACCATGGACAGGTAGATCGCCCAAATTGCCCCCAAGAACAAGAGGAAGCGGAGAAAAGCGTTGACCTTGTCCGGCGACGACGCCTCCGCCTGCACGTCGGCGTACTCGTAGAGTGAGTAGAGCAGGATGCCGGCGAAGCCGACCCACCACCACCGCAGCCCCGCCGCCGCCGCCGCGACGAGCGCCTTCCGGCGGGCGGCCTCCGCGGCACGGCGCGCGAGGACAGTTACGGCACAGGTGGGCCGGGGCGAGCTGGACCGCGGCGCAGCCAAGCAGGAAGAGCGCGTGCAGGGCCAGCAGCACGGGATGCTCGGCGGCGGGGAAGCCCATGAGCGCGGACGCCGACGCGAGCGCCACGAGCGCCCCCGCCCGCCGTATGGCCGCCTCGGCCTGCGACATTTCGGTCCTGCAGCAGAGGAGGCAGAGACGCTTCTCGCGCGCGGCCCTCTCTTCTTCTTTCTTGCCTCTCTCCGTCTCTCGATGGTGGAGCTCTCTGGGCTGGGCGTTTTGTTCTCTTCTTCCTCGGGCCGGTTTTGCGGTCGGGAACGGGGGACTCGTCGTCGAGGCGGTTGCGGGCTTGCGGCAAGAAGCTCCCACGAAGCTTCTTACCGGTCGAGGTGTTACACTGCCACATGGGCCCGTGCAAGTGGACCCGTGGCCGGGCTCGCCCTCGACTGACGTGGGGGTGGCCCACAGGCCTCACGTCTGCCTGACGTGGAGGTGGCCGCAGCCGGCCCGGCAACAGCTTTGCATTTGCTCTCGTTCGAGGCCTTTAACAAACGGGCGCCGCAAAATTCTCAGCACCACGAGTCCAAAGGGAGGCATTCTTTTTCCAAAAATATTCTTTGTTCACGTTGTCTAGAAACAGCCTGGGAGTTTTCAGAGCTCTGACCAGAGCGAACGAGACTACTACGACATGAGGTCTGCCGGCCGGCCGCCGAGCGCAGAGACGACGACCGCAACTGCGCAGCCCGGGTGCAATTTTTCATCGCAGCGATCGCGAAGTGAAACTCTGACGACTCTGCTAGGTGCCGTCCCCCGGCCGCCGGCCGTGTGCGCTACCATGCCCGTGTGGGTGTGGGCAGCCGCGGTCCACACGCGGCACGTACGCTGCTGTGGGAGCCCGTAGGCTAGGCTAGCTAGCAGTACCCGCGCGCTGGGCGGCCGGCCCTCGTGCTTCCTCCCTCCCGTTCACTTATTAGCGGAAAATGACAAATCCGAGCACTTAGGTATGCCGGCGAGGCGCCAAAAATCAGAGCCGGACAAAACGAAAGGAAAAAAAAAAACCGAAAGGCAAATAAAGGCCCCCAATAAAATGAGAGGATATGCGTCCATCCGTAGGAGTGTAGGACCCCATGAATTTCATCGACCCAGTACTGCGTTGTCTCCATTCATGGACCTACTGCGGTCATTTGGTGTCCCCGGCCCGCATTGGTCCAAAAACTCGCTTCGTTATTCTTTTCACATCACATTCTCTTTTCTCCGTTTCTTTTTCAGCGTGATGTGCCAGTGTACGTGGGCGGTGGTAGCGTAGCACGGGGCGGGACAGGGATGCGCACAAACTCCGAAAAGAGATCGCGCTGCATTCCCTGCACGGCTGCACTATGCACTGGTACCTGGATCGGAAGAGCGCAATTTCCAAGGCAACTACTGCGAGCCAGGCACCCGCCCAAGTCGCCAGGTGTGCTTCCACCACAAGTCCGTAGCAGGGGTGCGTGCTGGCTCTCTCTGCCTGCTGTGCTACCACATGGACCACGACGTCCGAATGAAAAATCTTTTGTTTGCAAACATAGGTAGAGAGGAAATACGGTAGACGATGTATCCCTCGTTGCAAAGTAAACTCATCAGTTTACCCATTGATAGGGGCGACCGCAGATCGACCTACGTGGCCGCGCAATTTTAAACTTTCTTTGCTCTTTCCGGACACTTTCGTCCCGAGACGGAAGAAGGAAAACGAAAAGAACTCGGGAAGGTATAAACGCAACTTGCGTCATCATCAGACAATACGAGCTGACAGCTGAAATTAAAGAGCATGCACGACGACGGCCGACGTCGACTGCTGTCAAGTGCGCCTCTCAAGATCGATGTGATCTGATTTGAGAAGGACGGGTCGGCTTGGCACGGCCCCTTTCCTTGATTCCTGGGCGAAAGATACAGAGGCCGACCTATTTTAGTAGTAGTTTCCTCAACGCTTTCCAGGGGCACACGGTGACACAGACCAGGAAACTGCCCACTACTACTCGTAGCTGCCATCACGTACTGGAACGTTGCCATGACGACGTGCAGTTCACCCGTCACCTCGTGGACAAGGAAAACCCGGAAGCCCTTGGACTGCTGGAACTGTACCCCCTGCATATTTTCGCAGAAGCTGTGGGATTTCGTTTTGAGCAAAACATCACTGGCCAGTATAAATAGGCTTCTGATGATGTTGGTGTGGTGTTGTTGCAGTAACATGAAGGCTTTCTAGCTGGTGTCGCAAGAGAGGAAGTTGCTGAATGTTTCTCTGTTGATCTTTTGCATGCTGTAACTGGGAGTTACCCTCTGTTCTTAAACGTTTCTTTGGTAGTTAAGCTGTAGGAAGGGTAGTAGTTTGCTTTCGCTTCTCAAGACGTATGGTAGAGAACGCTTGTCAGTGACAATCCTTGTAATTTCGTTGCCTAATCAGTAATGAAATTCGGGCATGGCCCCTATGGAAAAAAGGTGTATAAATAGGCTGTGTGGTCTCGCTCGCAGCTATTCAGAACGCAACAAATATAGAAGTAGCACTTTCTATTTATAGATACGGATCGATTGTATTTTAGTACAATTTTATATCAGGATAAATGGGCATGCTATCAACGTTAAAGTACAGAAGAGTTGAACCGAATTAAACAATGAACTAAGTACAACAGACTGCCTTGCATTATTGGAAGTTGGTAGGATATGCACAATTATTACTAGTAGATCATATGAACTAGGGAATGCGAACGGTGGCCTGTATCAACTGGTCAAGTGCACTCGGTAGCACCCCTGCCCACCGACCGGGGTTCGAACCCCCTAGGGGGCGGATTTCCAGAATCGTGTAGTGCAGGGTAAAAAAAATCCCCACGCTAGCCAGTGAAGCTAGGGTTCGAAGGTTTTCTCAGCCGGAGAGCCGTTGGTCACTTCCTTTTAATGAAACGTGGTGGGGCCGTCAAACCCCAACCGGCCGAGTTTTTTTTTTAATAGGGACTATATTATCCTTAGAAACAAAAGGTTGACTCGATTGCAATTTTCACTCCGAAGTCTAGACATGACCAACTCCCATGCAAATACTGTACATAGGTCTAATTTCAGCAAAATACTGTACAAAGGAAGTGGGGAAATGCTGTACAAAGGAAGTGGGGAAATACTATACAGAGGATGCACAAAAGTAGTGGTAGACTAGTCGTAAATCGCAAAGTAGTGCTACGCTGCTACTATCCGTGGTTCCTGTTCTTTATTTATGATACAAATCGCCACATCATCATCATCTTCCAGGACGCCTTCTTCGTCTTCCCGCCACCGCAGTCAGAGCTGAGGAAAGACAGAGATACGCAAGGGACCGCTAATCTCCAGAGTCCAGACTTGCAGAGACTCGAGATAAGAAAGAGAAAGCCATGAATATGATAGTCTCCAACCTTTTAGTCAACAAGGACACGTGCAGGCCGGGGCGCCATGGCGTCCACCTCCTCGCCGCCGTCAAGCTCTTCCTCCTCCACCACCGCCGCTGGTGCCGCTGGCCGCGGCTGCGGGGCACAACCCCTTCCCGTGACCATGGACAGGTAGACTGCCCAAACTGCCGCCAAGAACACGAGGAAGAGGAGGAGATCCTTCACCTTGTCCACCGACGACGCCTCCGCCCGCACGTCGCCGCCGGCCACGTAGAGCGCGTAGAACAGGCCGCCGGCGAAGCCGACCCATCGCAGCAGCCCCGCGGTCGACGCGCCGAGGGCCATCCCGTCGGCAGCCTGCGCCGCTGCCCGGCGCGCGAGGGCGGCGACGGTGCGGTGCGCCGGGGCGAGCTGCACGGCGGCGGCGCCGAGCAGGAAGGCGGCGTGCAGGGCCAGCACGACATGCTCGTGCGCTTCGGGCGCGGGGATGCGCATGAGAGCGGACGCCGCCGCGAGCGCCACGGCCGCCCCCGCCCGCCGTATAGCCACCTCGGCCCTCGACATTGCGATGCAGCAGCCAGAGCAGGCGGAGGAGGCAGAGCTAGGAGGAGGGCGGGCCTTGACTCTCGAGCGATGGACTGAATAAGCGTACCGGCCAAAGACGAGGAAAAGCCGCCTTATTTATAAAGTACGTACTCCACTTGGAAGGAACTTTTATATCAGGATAAATGGGCATGCTATCAACGTTAGACTGCCCAAACTGCCGCCAAGAACACGAGGAAGAGGAGGAGATCCTTCACCTTGTCCACCGACGACGCCTCCGCCCGCACGTCGCCGCCGGCCACATAGAGCGCGTAGAACAGGACGCCGGCGAAGCCGACCCATCGCAGCAGCCCCGCGGCTGACGCGCCGAGGACCATCCCGCGGGCAGCCTCCTCTGCTGCCCGGCGCGCGAGGCAGGCGACGGCGCGGTGCGCCGCCGGGGCGAGCTGGATCGCGGCGGCGCCGAGCAGGAAGAGGGCGTGTAGGGCCAGCACGACATGCTCGTGCGCTTCGGGCGCGGGGACGCGCATGAGAGCGGACGCCGCCGCGAGCGCCACGGCCGCCCCCGCCCGCCGTATGGCCGCCTCGGTCCTCGACATTGCGATGCAGCAGCCAGAGCAGGCGGAGGAGGCAGAGCTAGGAGGAGGGCGGGCCTTGACTCTCGAGCGATAACTGAACAAGCGTACCGGCCAAAGACGAGGAAAAGTCGCCTTATTTATAAAGTACGTACTCCACTTGGAAGCAACTTTTATATTTTTGTATGTAATTACTAGGAAGACTTTTGTGGTGTTTTTTTTTCTTTTTTGAAATGGAGACATTTGTGGTTGTGTTGTAAAGGAGGAGCACGCAACGGGATGAATGAACAAGTAGCGCCGTCGAATGAATGGGCAGAGTGGGACGCAGAGAAAACCAGATTCTCGTTCCAGTTACAGCACCATGAGGTGTAGTGTAGTTTACCCATCCTGGAGAAGACGAGGAGGGAGAGGGACGCTTCCAACCGACGAGCCTGGCGACACCTACCTTTTGACATCGTCGCGGGTCAGTCAGGCGAACAATTTGCAAACAAAACAAGAGCCGCTCGCCTTCCTTGCGCACGGCAGCTGGAGGTGCTCCGTGCTCGTGGCTCGTGCTCCATCCATCCGGCATCAGTACCACGGTGGCGACCTATCTGCGAAATCTAAAATACCCAGCACGGGATTACGGGAATGTTCAGAGTTGCTACCAAATTAAAGCGAACGAAACGACATGCGGATCCGATCTGCCGGCCGCAGGGGACAGGCAATACCGGCGCGATTGCGCACATGCGGCTTTCCGGGCAGCACGACCCAATCAATCCTGATTCCTGACCTGTCTATCAGCATCTCGATCTCGCGCTTGCTTCTCTGCTGCGCCGGTGCACGCGACGAGCCACACGCCCAAACGAACGGACCGGAGCAAAAGATGGATTCCATCTCCACCTTCCTTGGAGTTCGTCCCCGCGAGCCGAGGGAAAGGACTGACAAAGATAGAGTACGACGAATGCAACTCGAGTGCATGGCTGCGGCGCGCGTATCGGGTGCAATGCGCGAGCGGAGGTAGCCGCCGCGCCGTCCACACTCGCTGCTCGTCTGCGCGGTGCCAAGAATCAAATCTACGTGCTCCGTTCAGACAATGCATGCGGTCTAACTCACTCACCCGTGTCGCCGGATCAGTCTCCTCTGAGCCGCTGCGCCCCGGCCCGGGCGTGTGCCATGTGCGCTACGCCGCTACTTACCTACCATGCCCGTGTGCTGGGGGCCGCAGCCGCGCTCCGCACGCGGCGCGCACGCTGTGTACGGTGTACCTCTCTGTGTCCAACTCCAACCCTAGTGTTCCCAGCTGGGAATCCGTAGGCAAGCACGCGGCAGCATCGGAGTATACGGGAGCAATGCTTCTTTTTCGGAGTATACGGGAGCAATGCTTCAATCGAATGCTCAAATGCCAATTGCACGAAATCAGGGACGCAGGGAATCCTGGCTGGCCTGCGTACTGTAGTTTCTGAAATGACGTTCCGACCAGAAAATTTGGTCTATACAACAGTTCTGTCTGAAACACGAACGGAGGTAGTACCAGACTACCGGTGTATCTGCACACTATCAGTAGTGCCCACGCCGTGTGGAGAAAGGAAAGGTGACGGTGAGTCGGTGACGCACATGTTCGACGGAATTACGCGCCGGCATGTACCACATCCCGCACGCACCAGCAGTTAAAAGTCTGAATTCTGACGAGTCCGGAGACACGGCGGCACGCAGGAGGAGGAAATACCGCCCGGCCGGAAAGTGTAGCGTGCGCACGACCGCACGAGCGCTGCAGACCTGGAGAGTTCTTTTTTTTCTTTTCCCAGCCCGAATCACCACCGCCGCGGCGGAGTCTGGTCCTCCCTCGGTGCCTTGGAAGAAGGAAATTGCGTCGCAGAAACCCAGGGGAAAACGGGATTTTTCCTCTGTCACAGATTGATTATTTGGAGGCGGAAGGGAAAACCGGAAAAAGCCGTGACAATCCGAGACCCAGATGGACTCATGCCCGTCATTGTCACCCAGGGGCAGTTGTTTACCCATTGACCATCGATCATCGCAGGCATTCAGAGTTTCTCGGCTGCTTCTAAACACCTTCTTAACCTTCTGCAGAGGAGTTGAAAGTAATAAGTAAAAAAGAAAAAAAAAGGATTGACCACTGAGGAAAAAACATCTCTCCACAGGGTGTTTAGTTAGTTATTTCCTTAGTAAATATTGCCTGTTCAGCAAATCCAGCAATCTCTGCTGAGGTTTATGTTAAATAAAAACAGGGTGTTTAGTTCACGAAAAATGTAAAAAAATTTTAAATTGGGTTGGGTACACAAAGAGAAAGAATGAATTGACACGGTTCTCAAGGCTAAAACCTTTTGGATTTCGGGTAGAACTAAACACCCTGCGAATGCCACTAGTGTGTCACAGCATATGTGAAACGACGTCGATAAGATAGCTCAGGTGCCTTTAGAGCAACTCCAAGAGACTCTCTAAATCCTTTTTATTTGCTAGTTTTAAAGATTTTGATTAAAAAGATACCTTCTAACGACCTCTCTATTTGGCTATTCAAACATAGTCACTCTCTATTTCAGATTTTTTCTAGCAAAATATAGAAAAGAGAATAGCTCTCTAGAGCGCATGCAAGATATAGAAGAGTTGTTGGAAAACAAGAAGATATAAAAACGATTTTTATGCAAATGACTCTCTAAATGATGATTTAGAGAGCGAGTTTTAGAGAGACTCTTAGAGATGCTCTTAGATATTCACTTTATTTTCACCATTCGATTTTTTGAAACGGACGATTCTCGTTATTCTCAAGCATTCTAAAATTATTCGCATTAAAATCTTAGTTGACCAGAAAAGTCCAGATGTTAGTCGTCGTGACGTGATCGTTTAGCAAGCTCAAACTGCAGCTGAAAGCAAAATTGAATAGATATCATCTCAAAACTTACACATCGAACTCGTCGGACGACAACTACTTGCTAGTAAATTAGGTTCCATGATGCTCGCTTGCAAAAAACTACACAAGTGGGCTCGTGACGCCACAAGTTCCCTGGCAGATTTTACAATTTTTAAAGCAAAACGAAACAAGGTCCGGCATAGGAAGATTGAAAACGAGCCAGCTTTGGGAAACCGTACAACGGATCACTCTTACCTTCCAGTTGGAGTTCCGTATTGGACCGGCCAAAATGCAATGAAGAAAGAATCTGAGCGATATTTTTATCAGGAAATTACCTTATTTCAAGGAGAAGGTGTGCCATAGTGAGCTCAAGATGTCGTGCTACCTTTTCTCTCTCTATTATTTCCCCGCTAGCAGCATCCTAGGTATTGCACGCGTCAGACAAGACGTGCAGAGTGACATCACATCCACATCTGAACACGAGAAATTTCAGGCCAAGCGGCAGCGCCGAGGAAATGAAGAGAAAATTCTCTCTATGCCATCAAAAATTATAGCCATTTCTTATGTGACATCAAAAATTGCACCGTTCCCTCTATACCATTGCCATCAATTTTAATTTTTGGTTCCCTCTATACCACTGCCGTCAAATTTCACCATAGAATGAACAGTAACTCCGTTAACTTGTGTCGTTTTGACCATTTTACCCTTTCTAACCTTATCTTCCTCATCTCGACCCATCTCAGTCCACAGCCCACACAAAGTCAAAAACAAGCCGCCACGAGCACTTAGCCGTCGTCGAGATGCCGTCGGAGGACTGCCGGAGGCCGGGACGAGCCACCAGCGCACGCGGCTTGCGGCCCTAGGCGAGCGCCGGCGCGGACGGCCTCGGGAGACGTCGGCCGAGCGCGGCACGCGGCCCCGGTCAGGGTCAAGCAGCCCACGCGTGGCCCCGAGGGACTGCCCCGCACGGGCTAGCTGCAGGCGCATCAGGCCGGCGCAGGCATCAGGACACACGACCCTTGCACGGACCGCCTGCATCGGGCTAGAGAGTAGAAGGTGTCGGTGTTCGAACCCACGGGGGGCCGAACTACGACAGAAATGTGTTGTGTCCCGTATCTCGATGGCCGACGCAAGGAATAACACAATGACACGATGATTTTATACTGGTTCCGGCGCGGGGCCGTACGTCCAGCAGAGTGTGCATGAACATTGTATTAACTTGCACCGGGGTGCTCGTAGTAGGGGGACTACAAGCAAGGCAGGAGAGGAGGTGAGGCCTCCAAGTCCCTGGATGTCGAACGGTGGAGTGGCTAAGGATGATGACAGAGTGTGCGAGCGAGTGCGGGGATGAGTATAAGCGTGTCCCCGTCCCGGGGGGCTGCCTCCCCCTTTTATAGGCCAAGGAGGGGCAGTAACAAAGGACGACGTACAATAGATTCTACAGTAGTTGCGTACGACGAGGCGTGGCCGTCGTCATTGCACATCCCCTCAACTGTGTAGAGTGGCTTAGCGTCCTTGGCTCCAGTAGGCGGCGTGGCGATCCCTATGGATGACGTACGCAGCTTATCCTCCCGCTTTGAGGGTTCGCGCCGCCCCTCATCGTCTTTGGTGGCGGGTCGTACACCCCTTCGAGGGCTTTCCATGCCTGCTCGAGGGCCTCCCATGCCGGGTTAGGCAGCACAGAGGGACGCAACAGTACCTGCCTGTCCGCACAGTGCTGCGCACGCCTGCACAGTGCAGGGGATGGCGACACAGTGACGAGAGTTGGCGGATATGACCGGGGATGGCGAGGGACTCCGCTTTTGACTTCCGTGTCCCACTGCAGTCCCGGAGCATTAAATGCCTTTGTCTGCGGGACAGCTGAGCATGCTTCGCGGGCCTCGCCGTCGAGGGGTAGTCTTGAGCGAGCCGGGGATGTATCGTCAAGGGGTTCTCCTGGCCTCGACCGAGGGGGCCTCGATCAAGGCGGAGTTTCCTGCTCCCTCGAGCGGTGATCGTTACCCTCGAGCGAGGCAGAGGTGGTGCCAGCGCCCAGCGTGTCTGACACTTGTCTTCTGATTTAGTTATTTCGAGTGGGTTTCAGGGTGATTGCGGTATTAAGGACCCATTTATGGTTGACACCAACAGTAGCCCCCGAGCCTATGCAGGGATAGGGATCAGACCTGCATGGGCTTTCTCCACCCTGTGCCATTGTGTTTTTCCACCGGACAGTAACCCCGGTGTTGTGGTATTAGTTGAGTGCAGCCATGTGGAGGAAGGTTATCCCTTTCCCAAAGAGGATGACAAGGTCGTCGGCGTCCGGAAGCTCATCGCGAAGGCACTCGGTCTCCGGGTCGCCTCGCTCAATGGAGAAAGACATCGTCAAGCCAAGGCGGGACTCGCTGCTACTCGGTGGCATGCGAGACCCAGGAAGTGCCTCAATGTGCTTCACGGGATCCGTGGGCAATGTTGGCGGCGCAAACGCACACCAAGATTCACCGCAAGTGCACGGATCATCGTAGCCTTTCCTTTAGAGTATTCCAAGGTTATCAATCCATGGATCGACAGTGGACTACCTAGGGTTTTCCATCTATTCTAATAGATCTAATCCTAACATGAAGCATAGATTGCATATGAAAGGGTAAACCAGTAGATATGAGTGAAGTATTGGGTTGATCACATCCACAAATATAGGCAAAGATGAAGGTAAACCAAAGATTGACTAAGCCTATCGCCTTCTAGTTGTAGCTCTATCCAAGAACGGTAAACACATCAAGCATCTCATTCGAAGCCTCTTTAAATCACCACCTCTGGTCAAACCCCCGAGAACTACCACCCTACACAGGTCACACCCTGTCACGACGCTCCTTATCAGTCTAGCAATTACAAGGGCACGTTCAAAGAACGTGTTGTACTCCTTAGTAGATCCGGTATGAACTCCTAGCCCCCATGGCTACAAGAACACCCCGAGCAATCTATCCCGAGAATAGATTGAAGGTAAAGAAAACCCAAGAAAGCACAAGTTCATAGAAGGAGATACTTTGATCGCTAAGGAATCGGATGACAAGATGATCATTACACAAATGAAGTATTCATTACACCATCACCTCCGAGTACATACCATAGATGATGAACGATTGGCTCCTGAACTCCACCATAGCACAACCACGCAGGGTGGCCATGGCGGCTAGGGTTGGCCTAGGCCATTCCCTAGACAACTTCGAGGACTTGCGGCGGTCGTCGTCACCCTCTAGTGCTTCCTTCTAGGTTTCGCCGACTTCTGGTGAATGGATGATGCCCTCCTCTGGAAGACGAGCTATTTATGTGCCGAGGAAACCCTAGCTCGAAGGGGAGGCCGAGGCGGCGCAAAAATGGGCTGGGCGGCGCGGCCAAGAGGGGTCTTGGCCGGCCGGCCTAAGGCCTTTTTGGACCGCCTCGGTCCCATCTTTTGCGTGCACTCTTCTCTAATGTTCAATATACTGTGTTCCAATTATTGTGGGCTTTGGATGTCGTTTGCTTCAGGATATGGATGTGCCTTTACGTGTCCTCAGAGTCTGCGTTGTATTTGCCTTGCTCCAGCCTTATCTTCAATTAAGCCTTGTCTAGGGGTGGCCCGTTGGAGTAGAGCATGAACGGGCTTCGGTTCCTTTGGGCTTCATTAGGGCTTTTGGCCTTCAACTTTCCGTGTTTTTGCTAGTTCTCAGATTCGGCCCATATTCGCTCCAAAATAGCCAAATACCCTGCGTAAACCAAAACGCTCCAAGAATATGTGCACAAGCGGAAATGGGGTTATTTTAGTGCAAAGTGGCGAGGTTAGCATAAGAATAATCATGAAATCATTATGTAAACGACACCAAAAGTGTCATTTAACAGCGCCAACAGGCAAGCCGGCGCACCACCTCTTCCACCCCGACGTTCAACATGTTCAACCGTGCGACCACCGTACGAGCCAAAGCTAACACCTTATGGCTTCACCATCATCACTGAAGAGGAGGAGGCGAAGCTCAACAATCTCAAGGAGAGGATAATGGAAAATGTAGCTTTCCATGATGACACGCTCGTCAAAGCTGGGTTTCTACTCCGACATGTACAAGTTGCTGGAAAATATTGGTTGGCAGCGATTCGCAATGGGAGACTCGGTATATCACATGAAAAATATTGTATTGGAGATGCTAGTGACATTAAAATATGAGGAAAAGTTATCAATGCTCAAGGAGACAAGGCCCCGTTCCTATCTTTCCGCATCAAGGATGAGAGAAGGCAAATTTCTTATGCCAGCATTAGCACATTGCTGGGGTTCGATTTACAGGCTCCAGACAAGGTGGAAGTTGAGGAGAAAGAACTAGACAATTTTTGAAAGAAGATAGCCATCAGAGAAGCGTACGAGAGAAGGAATTTACAATATTGTGTTGCAAATATTTCATATATGGATGAGCAATAGGATTCTTGGGAGGATGAAGGAAAAGTGATTGAGCTAGAGCTCAATTGGTTATATGTTGCGTCAGTGAAAAAGCAAAAGATTGATCCTTCATATATAATGATGAATAGATGGGTCGAGAAGAAGCGTCATGTGGCATTGGGAAAATTGGCATGGCATGTTATTTGACAAAAATTGCCTATGCCTTGGTCCCCGACATCGAATTAAATGTCAGATTTTTTGTGAAAGGCACATAGATGGATGGAAAAATTTTAGTGCAAGGCCACTATGTCAGTGGGAATGAGAGTAAAGGTTACAAAGTATTAGGGACTGACATTTCTTTGCTCAATGCAAGACTTAAATTGTTTACAAGAGGCAAGAAAACTTGGTGTGACACTTCGATCATGGTTCGTATGAGAAGCGAGAAGAGAAAAACTGAAGGAGAATCATCTAAACAAGCAGCAGCAACAACAAAAGAAGAAGAAGAAGAAGAGTAAGAGCAAGAGCAAACACCTCCTAATGAAGAACAGTGGAATCGAGCTCCAAGTGCACCTGCAAGGCAAGAATGGGGCGATGCACCAAACGAAGCATGGAGGAGTGGACACTTCATTGTGCCTCCACCTCAACAGCCGGCATATGCAGTGCCATAGGCAGGATATGTGCCACATGAAGGATTTGTGCAGCAAGGGTATGCACCTCAGCCATATTTACCACAGCCATACCTTGGGAGAGCACCGGATACATCATTCGGGGCTCAATATGCACATCTACCACAGCCACAGCGCGGTGCAAGGATTTTTGGAGCTTATGCAAACAGAAATTTGGAGGATGTTGATGAAATTCAGAGGCGGACGGAAAGGATTGAAGAAGGGATTTCTTGTATGACTTATCAGTTTGGTCTCATGGGATATGTTCACCCCCCCAAGTCTTTCATGGAGGTGCAGCGCAACATTACTATGACCAGGGATATGACGAATGTTTACATCGCTAGGGAGAGTCTAGCAACAACAACAATGGAGAACAATGATCAGCGGGATGTCGGAAAAATAATGCTTGCACATTTGGTTTGAATTTCAACCTTTCTTTTATTTATTTCTTTTTTATTTTAGCATGAGTGCAAGCTTGTGTGTGCGTAGCATATTTTCTGTTTTATTTATTTCAGCATGTGTGCTAGTGTGTGTCTAGTGTTTTGTTTATGAATAAATAAATGGATCACCTACGCTTCATGATATGATTAATCGTTATGACACTTACGTTTATGCAATATTAAAACATGATAATCATTGCCGTTTTGTTCTTTTCTTTTGCACTAATTATATGCTTGATTGAACTAACACTCTCCCTAACATGATATGAAATAATATTAAATACCCGCTTAATCTTTTGTGGAGGTTATTATAAATTTATAAGCCCCACATTCATTAATCTTGTTCTCTTGTTTAAATGATTTAAAGTTTGTTTTATTAAAAATACTTGTGTGCTAACCTTGTCAATAATACCTTTGCAAATGCTCTACCCATCCAAAGCCTTCATATATTTTATCATGATGAACCTTAGATTTGCAAGATTTATTTTCAAGTGAATTAATTCAGGACTTGTTTATTCGGTATGAGACTAAGAAGTTGGCCATTCTATTTTTTTGTGTACCTTTTATTGCTAGCCTCTTTATCCATGCATTGCTTATTTCCACACCGGGAATATGGCATACCTCGCTGGATATCCACCCAAAAACCCAAAATTTCTTTTTGTGATTACCTCCTTGACCACAACCCAAACATATTGAGTATGGAGATTTATTTCGACGGAGATTCTGACAACATAGAGGCCTCACACGAAGAATATGCACTTAGGAGGAACCTGCAAGCATACTGGAGAAAAATAAGAATCAGAGCTAAAAAGAGGGCAGGCTGCGCGGCCAGAGGCAAAAATGCCTCTGGTTTCCTCAAAAAGTTTTGTGGATGTCCCTTCCGAAGATCCAAGTCATTCTCTAGAAGATTAAAATATTTCACGATCTGCTCAGCGATGAATTAATTCCTCACTCTTTTGCTTGAGGACGAGCAATCGTTTAAGCATGGGGGGAGAGTCATCGCATTTAACTCTGACCATCGCTGAGTAAAGTGTTGTATAGAGTTCTAGGGAGCATAATAAAAAAAAAGAGAGAAGAAAAAAATGAAAGAAAGAAAAAAAGAGAAAGAAATAAAATATGCTCCTTAGTTCTTTTTGCTTCATTGATTTCTTTATGCCTAAAAATTCACTCCATACTCTATTATTCCAACCATGTGCAATCCGACATAGAGTACTTCATTTGTGCCTCATTGCCACCATTTGCCATTTGCACATGTCCACTATCTAAAAAGTGTTTGTCCATTCTCTCCCTCTCCACAAAGACATTGTTTTCTCATGGCCTTTTTGACGAGTCTCGATAAAATCCGTACAATGCTTTTCTTGTTTTGATAATATCTTGATTATAATATCTTTGCTAGGACTAACCTTTCTAAGCTCCAAATAAAGCCTACACATTTATATTAGAGAGAAAGAAAGGTTGAGAGTGTTAGCAGGTTTGAGAGACAAGATAAGCTGAGAGTTTTCATGAGCTATTTACAAGGTTTAAATTATTGATCTCGATTCAGCATTTGTTTTCAAAATTAAATTCTTTATACCTGAGAGTTGTTTAAACTTGAGAGTATGTGAATTAAATTCTTTATGAGTTGCATTTCATTCATATCATACCCTCCATATTAGGAAGAGCTGGTTACAAACTTGAACTCTAATTGAAAAAAATCTTTGGGAGTGTTTGGAGTTCTTTCTTGATACGTTCAGTTTAGCCAAATAAGCTCTAATATGTTCAGTTTAGCCTCTGTCATGTCTTTGCATGTACCATAGCCATTGCTACTCCAACCAGCAACAATGCTCAAGTTATACTTATTTGATATTTAGGAGGAACTTGAGAGACTATTTAAAAAGTTTATTATTTATGCTAAATATATGAAAACTGAAATTATATAGATTGATGAGGTGAAATGCAAAGAATGTGAAAAATGGAAGAAGAAATCAGTTGTCTTAAGATGGAACTTGCTGCAAGAATTAAAGAATTAGAGGTTATTGATTAATTTTTTATACTCATAGAAATAGTCACAACTTTGTTGTAAGTTGTTTATTTGTTTTTTTAATTATGCAAGTAGCAGAAAATGACATAAAATATCTTAAGACGAGTTTAGCAAAAGCTGCTGAGGAGGGTGAAAGAGAACGGAGAATGCTAAATAATTCAATATTGTTAATTAATTGTAAACCTTGTCTCTTTATTAAACTCGTTATTGTTAGATATGAAGTATCCAAACATTCAACATAGTTAAATGGACGCGTAACTTTGGTAAACGGACGGAATAATCAATAACAGCTGCAACTAGTAAGTTTAGATAAAATGCTTAATGGATAAATCTTCTAGGCATAGAGTCGTGTGTTATCCCCTCAATCCTTTATGAAAACATGTGTCCACACCAAGGTTAAAAAAAAGCGTGTGGCATTAAGTGAGCGGTGACCCTCTGCCTATAGCTTAAGTGGGCTTAGGTGTTTCTAAGTGTGCGCTTACAAGTTTTGTACAACAAAGCTAAACAAAAGAATTTTGGTAATCCACCTAGACAACCTATTACATATGTAAGCAATTTAGCAACCCATCGTGCTCACCAGCGCTTATGGGCCTCTCTCCACTAAAACCATTTATGAATGTGAAGCCTAATTAGTCTAATAAAATGTATCTTCTACATCTCTCTAAGAGAAAAGGTGCACTTATGTTTCTAGCAGCAGGCACAAGGATTCCTGGAAGAGGATGATGCTAGAATACTTGGTCCACCGATGAAGCTGGTGACAACAATGTAGAGTTCCCTTATATTAGCTTTGTCGACGCAAAAATCAGGCGGAGACAGATGAGCTAACACACGAGCGAAGACGTGGCTTTGAAAACCGGGGGCGTGCCAGTCAAACTGACCTGTTGATTGATAAGGATAAATCACACGTAAAATTATGAGATCAAAACGGCACGATTACTGAATTTCTCCGATTTAAATGTAACAGCCTAATTAAGCCGATACAGAAAAGGACAAACGGTTGGGATTAGCAAATATGAAGACAAACGTTTAAATCGGTTGGGGCAGAACTCATGAGTAGACCTTGGGGATCGAAATCGCCTCAGCTTGTCCAAGAGAACTCAAATTCACCAGCAAATTTTGGGGATCAGAATCGCCTCGGCTTGCTTAGAAGAACTCAAAAGAAAAGGTTTTGGCGAAGTCGCCGGTACGAAAAAGTAAAGGTACTGAAATAAAATGGTTTGTTTATTGATGTTGTGATAAAACGTTTACAATGGCCATAGGCCTATATTTATTTATACTGTAGACTGATGACTCCTAGCTACGACAAACCAACATTGCTAAAGAAGGAAAATCTAAACAAACTATTATTTAAAATACAACAGACTCTGTTTTCTTTATGTAGAGTCCTTCTATGGAAACCTTCTGCCGACGCCGACTTCTTGCCCGCGATGCATGTACTGGTTGGAGGAAAATACGCATGCAGCACACGTACACAGTGGCGGAGCCAGGATTAAAATTTACCTATGGCGATCTTATTACTACTTATTTGTATAAAAAATATACTATGATGAAAGGTAACGATTCAAAAAAATATATGTAATCGTCGAATATGCATAAATTTATTATATATATCAGCTTAATGGTCAAAATTGTATGAAAATATTAGGCATTTGTAAGTAGACGATTAGATGAACATTAAAAGTTTATTAACCATGGATCAAACTCAAATATAGTGACGTTTTAACGAATCCTTCACAATATAGTCCACTAATACATGGTAATCTGGTGGGTGCGTTAAAATGCAAAAAGGAGAAGAAAAGAAAGTGCTCAGACAAGATTCGAACTTGGTTTTTGGGTTCGCGACAGCATCCAAATTTTACTAACACAAATTGATTATGAGCCATGTCAGCCACCGGCCGAGGTGTAATAAAAATAAAACAGAAATCCAAACAAATTGATTATGAGCCCTGTCACCACCCGCTGAGGTGCAATCAAAACCCAAGAAAAATCCAAACCAAAAAAAGTTGGCATAAATGGGATTCGAACCCTGCACTAGAGACTTTAGCACTGAGCTCGTCTACCACTAGGCTACTTCCTAGTTTGTGCGAAACCTTGTTATCTGAACTTAGTTAAAATCTTATGGTTGCAGATTTGACAAATGGTTCATCGACCGGCGGGTATGGCGGCCGCCATGGCTCGCCATACTGGTGGCTCCGCCACTGCACGTACACTAGGTCACTAGCTGAACTCCTCTTGCCTTCCTTGAATCATATATATCTTTCTTTATTTGTGGGCATATATCTCAACCAGCAAGCGTGATGTACTCGAACTTGTGCCGTGAGTACTTGCCACATTCTCCCTAATCAAGCAATAGGTACTCCAAGTCCGAATCAACACATACGAATATGCATGCAATCCAGCCACGCAACCTTTGTAAATATCTAATTTCCACCTTAGTCCATCGGCCTCTATTTGCACCTTCACGCTTTCATGCCCCCCTTTAATTAATCAAACCAGCCACCATACTTAATTAGCTTGCATGCACGTACTAGTTATCCCTTCCCTAATTGTCTTGCGTGCTAATCATGTAATTATCCGGCCAGATTAAGCCAAATAATTATTGACACACAAGCCGACTGGGACATGGACATACATGTGCAAATCCCGTCTGCATGTACGCATAAATTAGCTTCTGCTTTCTGTTCCACTTGACTGCCACAATTGGCCGGTACATTTAGCTTCTCATACGACCGATGCATACCACTAGCCGATGATTCCCATTCTTATTTTTTATGTGGCCACATATGCCTGCATGCCGATCGTAACTCCCTACCGATACAGGTCAATAACCGATCCCTCTCCAACACACCTCTGCCGATTTTCTCTTTACCGATTTCCTGTTTGCCGATTTTTCTCGCCGATTGCCCAACATGCTGATTGGTCATCATCTACATAAATGCTAGCCTGTGGGCTTGCGCGGCCGATCCTCTCCTCCCGATTACTGATTTGACCAAAGTTTACAATAGCCTTTGCGTTCTTCCAAGTCGATATCCTTGACTCTGGGTTTAGTCAAAATCTGGTGTCAACACAGGCCCCGGTTTCGGAGTATGAAGGATTCATGCTTCGAAACTCTGTAGTAAATCAGATTTCACAACCAATGTCTTTCCTTAAGCTTTTTAGCAGTCATATCTCCTGAAAACTGTAGAAAGCTAGAGGCCTTGGTGAACTTCTCTGGTAGTCTCGCAGCATTAAATCAGTACTTCAAACATCCTTGCACGTTGTAAGTGCCAATGTCACCTTCTATAGTACTCTTCATAGCCTCGCGGATGGCCGTGTTTAGATGCCCTCCGAAAAAAATTTCGGAGGCATTAAATGTAAAGAATTTTGTATGCATGAAGCACTAAATGAAGTTTATTTGTAAAACCTTTTCACAAATGGGTGCAACTTTACGCGACGAATCTAATGAGCATAATTAATCTATGATTTGGTACAGTAACTCTACAGTAACTATCTTCTAATTGTGTGGTCAAATACCTCATTAGATTCGTCTCGAGAATTTACCTAGGGTTGTGGAGATAATTTTGTAAACTGCTTTTAATTAATACCCCTAATTATTGGTCAAAGGTACATTTATTACCTTTAAAAACTTTTCAATACCTATCTAAACACGGCCGATGTTAGCAGGAAGTCTCCATCGGGACTTGCCGTGGCAGATGTAAACAAGAATATCAAGTCCCGATATTGTGATTCACGATGTTGAATATCGGCTGGACTAAAAATGAATCGGCCATCAGCCTAGCTTGATCCTGGTTCCGGCGCGGGGCCGTACATCCAGTAGAGTGTGCATGAGCACTGTATTAACTTGCATCGGGGTGCTCGTAGTAGGGGGACTACAAGCAAGGCGGGAGACGAGGTGAGGCCTCCAAGTCCCTGGATGTCGAACGGTGGAGTGGCTAAGGATGACGACAGGGTGTGTGAGCGAGTGCGGGGATGAGTATAAGCGTGTCCCCGTCCCGGGGGGCTGCCTCTCCCTTTTATAGGCCAAGGAGGGGCAGTAACAAAGGACGACGTACAATAGATTCTACAGTAGTTGCGTACGACAAGGCGTGGCGCCGAGCGCGGCCGTCGTCATTGCGCATCCCCTCAACTGTGCAGAGTGGCTTAACGTCCTTGGCTTCAGTAGGCGGCGTGGCGATCCCTGTAGATGACGTATGCAGCTCAATCGCCTACGCTGTGTCTGCCCCTCAATCAAGAGCGTCACGGCTTAGTTCTGCACACAAGGGACTTAAGCTCACGTCACAGTAGTGTAACACCACAAGCCCACAACTTACGTCCGGGTGGGGAGCACTGAGAGGCGCAAGTGTGGCCGGTGGGCAAGTATACCAAAGGCAACTTGCCGGGCAGTCATCTTTCCCCACGATAACAGACGGAGAGCGAAATCAACAAGACTGAGCAAGAAAAAGAACAGAGCTAGAGAAGACGACGCGTTGCGGGAAGAATTGACTGCATTTTCTTGAAATAAAACTCGGGTCTCATTCTTATTAATCAGATGAGGGTCAGCAAGTTCACGACCCACCAAAAACATTACAGAGCTTGGGAGGGGATTACTCCAAAATCCAAATACATACATGATTGATCCGGGTCCCGAACTAATCCTTGGGAGGGGATCACTCCAAACGCGTGGCTGATCCGGGTTCCCGAACTAATCCTAGTGATCGAGCTAATTTCATGAGCACACCCACACACCCCGGACCAAAGGTCCTTTACAGCTTGGAATCAAACTCTGACAACACTCGCAGCTACTACTCCTTTACCTTTAGCTTTAGTCATTACATGCTGACTTTTGCAGGGTGAGCAAATGTCGTGAACGCGTTCTAGGTGTTTGTTCAGGTTCCCATTGCCAAATTTGGGAGGACACTTTAGAGCCTTATCACACTCGTGGCAAATCGCATAAAGCAAGGAAGGAGCCATTGTTGAGCCGCCCTCACCCTCACCTTTGACATAGACTCTTGTCATGTGCTGCCAAATATACGACTCCCCGCTGCTGTGAGCATCAGTTTTGGAGCACTTGGACGGTGGCGCTGTCTCCCTGCCCTCTTCATATACTGTTCGAACCACAATATCATCCTGCAAGCAAGCCAACAAGCAAATCAGATCAGGCATAGCTTGCATATAGTTGTGTGAATTGTGATTGTGGTATGGTTAGTGGGTTGTGTTCTTACCTGGATCTGCACGGCATCACTACCACATGGCTCGAGCGCTACGAATTCGTCAGCGAGCCAGTGTGTCCTCTTGTTGTCTTTCATGTATTCCAGCGTCCTCTTCAGGCCCATGATACTTCTCGGGGCTGACGGATCACGGATCGCTTTGACATCTTTTTCCTTCCAGTAGCCTGCTTTGGGCTTGTCGCCTTCCAACCTTGCCATGAAACTGGTGAAATAGCTCCGTGTGGATGTTGTGGGTGGTTCTTGTGGATGCAGTAAGATGCCCATCTTCAATAGGTGCTTACAGCCGTCAATAATGCACTGTCGCAGGTCGCGGATCACGTCCGCATCATGCTGGTACCGGTTTTTACTGAGGTCCCTGCACAATCTGATAGGCTCGGTAGTAAGGCGATCCCAGCTGGAAAGACCCGGATTATTTCCGACCTCGTCCGTGGACTCGACGAAGCCTTGGGCAGATTTGAGACGCAGATAATCCGGTTCGGTAGCGGACAAAGGGACGTGTCCCACAGGGAGCGGACGGGTGCGGCCGCCGACGTCGTCCTCGTTCCCCAGTGGGCCGGCCTCGAGCACCGCATCAACCACATGGGCGAGGAATTGGCCGTCGTGCATTTGGACATGAGATCCATGTCCCGAGTGCTCTGGCAACTCATCTCCCACAGCCACATGGAAGAAGCTGTCGACCCCGAACGAGGCTGAGGCAGGCTGACCAATTTCTCCACGCACACCGGCGTCGACGGCAAGCCCAAGAGAGGGAGCGCCGTCGACCCAGATTCCCAATGAAGAGTGGAGCTCATCATCTCCGAAACCATCCAGCACGGGCACAGCCGAACAATCAATGTATTCCGAGGCATCGAACTCGAACGGATCCGTATCTAGCAGCTCTGCCGGGAGCAAAGAGCGTTCCATGGACTGATCTCCTGGATTGTAGTGGCGGTGTGATGAAGACAAAGGGAGCTCGGACATGGATTGATCTCCTGGATTCCAAGGGTGGGGTGGCGGTGTGATGAAGTCAAGGAAATATCGCGTCAAAAAGAGAAATCAAGGGGTGATATTCTGGATTGCGGAAGGTGGGGGTGGGGGAAGGGGAGATCGGACATATGGGTTGATCTTCTGTATTGCCGAGGGTGGGTTTGCCATCACAACTGCAGATTAATAAAAATGGAATAAATGAACTTTGAACTATAGTTCTAGCAGCTACTGACCATCACAACTAAACTAGTAGTACTGGCTATTGCTAGACAAATGGCCATTACAGAAACTCTAAAACAAACGTAACAAGCAGTACCAGCAGGCATAACAAATGGAGTAAAATTGGATTTAATCCTTATGCAAC
>WEIB01000164.1:0-50160 GCA_015476505.1 Urochloa ruziziensis
TATAAAAGGCTCAGAAAATTTGCTAATAGCCATCACAGAGAGTCCTTTTGTTAGATACCATCACAATGTGAATTGTTAGGAACATTGGGTTTATCTCATTTCCTTTATCTTAAATCACCCTCAGATAACCATTGATAGAACCCTTCTTTAGCAAATTTGCCAAGAAAATTCGATCAGGACGAGATATAAATTTTAATCAACTAAGTTAGCTTCAAGCAAATCATGCAAAAAAGCTCTGCAGGCAAAACCCATTTTGGTACTAAATACTCGTGATTATGCCCTGTCTAGACTCTGTTGTGTTCTATGAATTTTTTATGTCGATATATATGCTGTAAGTGCTCAAGGTTGCAGGAAGTGGATCTTCTGATGGTAGATCCCCATTCCCCACATATTCTTCATCTGTAAATAATGTTAAAGCTGCCATAAACCTTTTGTCTTTTTTAGTCAAGCCCTCATGATCTATTTACCACCGACTCTAGAATAAGATGTGGAAAAACCTATTCTTTTCCCTAGGATCATGACTGTCTTTCTGTAGATATAATCCACAATTTGAGAAGATTCTGATTAATTTCCTTCTAACATAACATATCGAATTGGCATTGCAACATAGGCTCTATCAAATAAAGATTTTAGATGTACGAGGATATTTTTAAAGCTATGAATCTGCCCATACTGTTCAGTTGAAAGTGCTACATATTCCAATTATTTCATGCTATTGAGTAAATGTCCGCGCTTGCACAATACATTAAAACATTCTAATGTGAAGAAAGCATCACAGTTTGGTAAGAGTGGACTTGGTGAAGTTGTCACATCATCTCAAAATCTGAAACCAGCTGTTGAATCAGAACTGAAGAAAAAATTATAGCCATCCATAATGAGTAAAATCAAATGTGCCATTTGTACCAGACTATCAGTTTTAGCCCTGTAGGATTGTAGTTCTTAACTTTTATAGAGGAATATGCACATTAACTTGACTGACTCATATGAGTTGGTTTAAACCTGACAAATATACAGCATGCTCACCAAATTATTGTTAATTCCATGCGTATATTTCCTCCACCAAGTTCTTTCGTCATTAACAGCTTGACCGTCTTCATTTAAACGTGAAAATTCTGATTATGGAGGATGCACTAAATGCTTTGTATTTTCCAAAAGTATCCTTGTACTTCCTCTTCATTTTTCTCGTCAACCATACAAGTAACAACCAGTTCCTAAGTAATTTTGTTAGAGTATATTTGGTAGTTGTAGATATACCCTAGCGAGACTACCCATATGTATCCGGGGGAGCCTGCCCCCCAAGTCCTTGTACTCTCATATATACCCGCCGAGGCCTCAGCAATACATCCACAATCATTATACGCATCCCTCTCTACTCTCCTACATGGTATCCACGAGATTAGGGTTTGGGGATCCTCGAGGCTAATCTTTCCGCTGCCCCGGCCCGCCGCCATTCTGCCGTCTTCTTTCCTCGTTCCGCCGTCGGCGTCCACAACGGCGCACCTCCAGGGCGCCCCCCTCGACGGCCTGCTAGCGCGCCCCCGGGGAGTTCACCCCATCGACCTTCGCCGGGGGCAGCGCCCTCTTCCACCGGCGGATCCATCTAGTTCCGCCGCCGTTTTGCGTCAAGCAGCAGAAGATTCGGGTCGTACCTCATCACCCGCTATGGAAGACTGTCGGCGACACCTTTGTTCCTGTGCTGCCGTGGTGGCAGCTGCAGCGTCCCCTGCGGCGCCCGCGATCTACCCCATGCTGCTATGGTGGCAGCAGGGGTCCCGCGTGGCGCCTTCACCCGTCGGCGACGAGCTCCCTGGCGGTGCCTCAACCCCTCCCCTGGTGTCGCCCCATCGGGTCGCGGCTCGTGCCCCTCGATCGGATCCCGGCGGTGCGGCTCCGCCCCGCCTCACCTCTGCTCAAGCGCCGGGCCGGGCGCCGACGGCATCAGCTCCGCCGTGTCGGGACCCTGCGCCTCCGCCGGCCAAGGCTTGCCGCTCGAATCCGGCGGGAATCCGCCGCCGCTCCAGGCGGGGAGCCGCCTGTTCCGGCAAGATCCGCCCGCCCCAAAATCCGGCGGCCCCGGGCGGGATCCACGCCGCCCCATCCCACTGCCGTGCATCGGGCCCGTGACCCCTCTGCTTCCTCCGAGCCTCACTTGGCTATTCCGTGACTACTGAGAAAAGGGAAGAGATAAAGAGGATGAGGGCATGTTGCTACGCGCACACGAGGTCTACTCACGAGATGCTGCTGCAATTTTTCTTTTGCTCGATCACTGATCGAGATTGCATCGCCCACCGCCCGTCGACCACGGCGCCACGACTTCGACATCGGCATCGACATCACCGGCCTCTTCTTCCTCTACGACCGTGCGGCATGGCGGAGATGGCCGGCCACCCGGGGGCGCTTGTTTGCGCCGCCGCCTACATCGCCGCTTCTTTCCGCACGTCGACCTTCGTCGGCTCGTCTTCGCCTCCACCGATCGGGACGCCTTCACCGACTTTGTCCACCGTCGTCTCGCCTCGCGCATGCTCGGTCTGATCAGCCGACTGCGTGATCCACCCGCTCCCGTGACGTCCGTCCTCGTCGTGTGCGCTTCTTCACGTGAGTACGTAGGGCTGCCGCTGCTTCGCCTCTTCCGGGCAACAGTGGAGCCACCCCGTGGGGTCTTCCTCCGCCGTTGCTTCCCTCACCGCCGCCGACCATGTCTACGACCTCATCGTCGACTACGCGTCGCTGCGCCCTTCGCGCATGGTCTTCATCAAGCCGTTCGAGTTCTTCGTCGTCTCCTTCGAGCACCGCCGCCCGCGTCGCCTAGATCGTCCGGCCTTACGCTGGAAAAATCCGGGCTCTCCTCCTCGCTTCGTCCTAGCACAACCATGTCGCCAGCGTCGCCACCACCATCCTCTACTCCAAGCAACAGCGGGCGTCGGCATCTTCTACCTCGCCGTCTTCATCGCCTGCAACCGCTTTGGAGGCCTTCTCTGCTGGTCCCCTTCGGTGACGGCGTCTGGTTGTGCACTTCTCCCTTGCACGTCCGGTATTGGCAACACCGTGCGTGCCCATCGTCCCCTGACGTGTTCCCGGGTCTGGCAAACCCGGGCATGCCTCGCCCGATGGCCTGACTGCATCGACTTCGGCATCGCTCCCTCTACGACTGCCTCGACGCGTCGCCATCTTCGTCTCCGACGTCGTCTCTATCACGCCACCATCACGGCGCCTCCTCGTGCGCCCGCGGCTTCATGTGCTGCTACCTCGTCTTCGGCAACCTCGACAGCTCTACGTCGACCACAAAGCTATCCTACACAACGGCATCTTCGACCATGGCTCTTCGCCCTCCAGCTCGGCTACCTCGACATCGGCACAAAGGGCTACCATCCGCATGAGATACTCGCCGGTTCTCTCCAGTCGCAGCATCCGCACCGCACCGACGTTATGACCTGCGGGGGGCTGTAAGTCGTCGCTCGTGCCTTCGGCTTCTTCTCCATCTCACCGTCTGCGGTGCTCCCGCTGTGACTGCGGGGGAGTGTTAGAGTATATTTGGTAGTTGTAGATATACCCTATCGTAGACTACCATATGTATCCGGGGGAGCCTTGCCCCCCAAGTCTTGTACTCTCATATATACCGGCCGAGGCCTCAATGCAATACATCCACAATCATTATACGCATCCCTCTCTACTCTCCTACAAATTTGATGTACACTAGAATTGCCTTCTGCTGTTATCATGAGTAAAAGGGATCTATGTGTGAAGCTGATGCTGCTCCCTAAGGGAATAACATGAATGCATGGAACTTTGGGCGCTTTACTGATATTTAGTCTAATAATTTACATTTCCTCTCAAGTCAAATAGAACAATTCACTTGACGATTCTGCTTTGCGATACCTGCATGTACACGAAGTTAAAGGGTATGAGAGCTTTAAGGGGGAATTTGATTAAATCTGTTCAGATGTCTTGGTGCAGGCTTACATTTTGTCCGAAAGCAGGGTTGCTTCAGTGCTGGATCATCTTCAGAGGCGGTTGCTGTCCAAAGATCATCTCACAGCTCATGTCCTCAAAATCTGAACAATGGTAATCAATATAGTAAACATAAGTACATACTATTCTGTTGCCTCTGATATAGGCCCTTTTGTAACACAACATATGCCAGTGTCCTACTTTATTGGTTAAGTAGAAAAGATGTGAAGTTTGCTCAGAAATAGAACATTTTAGTCAGGTTTTAAACACTGATTTACAATATTAAGAGTGGAGAAAGTAGTTAAGGTAATGCCCGCAGACCATAAACGGGCCATTAAGCTTCATTGGCTGTTACCAGCGATAACAACTTGAGAGGACAAAAGGAGGGCCTAGCAAATTCCAACACATTGATCTCCAACTATCTGGACTGATGTCATTAAATGTCAACATCTTTTGACCTCGAAATAATGATTGGTATTGCTGAAATATTTTACCAAGAATGAGTCAACACTTGCAATAATTGCTTCTCATAAGCAAGATTTAATCATATTGCTCTTATCGTTGAAACATGCTGGCTCTGTAATGTTAACTCAAGGGTGCTTTTACTGTACTTGGTAACCACTGAACTGTGGAATGGTTGGAATAGACACTACTATCTCACAACTTGTTTCTGTCATTTGCAGTTTTCCCACTGAGAATTACAAGTAGGAGGTACCCCCATTTTCTCTCTACAAGTTGATTGCAATTGCCCTACAACCTGCAAACATGTTGGTCCCACTTCAATCTTTTCTGTCCCCTAAATGGCAATCTGTGATTCCCATGCCCAGAAAAGGCATATTGCCTCAATACAGAAGGTGTACGTGGCAGGATCATGAGATTTAGCACATGAAGCTAACTTCTGTATTTTTCATGTGACTAGTGAGAATCTTGATGTGTTGCTTTTAGAGTTAAGATTCCATTTTAGAGCTAGTATGAAGAGTTGTGTGGCTATGGACTTCTTACATGAGATGTCCATATACAAAGACTTCACTAGCACCACTTAAGTAGAAAGGTCATATTCTGAGTCATTTACGTTTGGCCTTGGCGGCAGTCAGTATAATGTTCAGCTATAGAACAATTTGGTTAGTGATCAAGGAAGTTACAGTTAAGGTTTTGACACATTTTCTGACTTTGAGATTTTGTTTGCTTGACTGTCAGTCCAGAATTTCTTCCCAACTTTATTCAGTGGCTGGAGTTGTTTATTATTTTTTATATTCTAAAATCGAAGTGTTCATGCTGTTTAAATCATCGATATGTTCAGTCTCTCAGGCTATCGTCTCATGGTTAAGAACAAACGGAACTTACTGGGAGACATGTAGACAGCCGTGCCAAGTGAACCTTGGATGAATTTCTGGCATGGAATCTTGCAAAGATTCGTGCACATCCCAACACAGTTGGTGCTTTCCAGAAATCTGTCAGAATAAGATAAGGAATAAAAGGTCAGGAATACCTGTACCACTATCCTGTTCTTCACCATTTTTTTCATATGCCTGCACCTTCCTATTTTTTCTACATTGTTTTTAAGAGTGGTTGCATTGCATCAGTAGAATTGTATATCTCACTACCGTGTACCTTTTTTCTCCCAAATGTGTCCCTATTTATATAGCTAGTTTGTGGAGTATGAGTAGGATTGCCCAGTTCGCCACAATTACGACATGGCAGTACATGTTGCATTTCAGCCTTAGTTCTTCCATACCTTTTCCAAGTGGTTTTACTCGAGTAAAGATTGACATATCGCAAAAGGTTTATGCTAAGCTAATTCACGGTGCAGATTCATAAGGTGTGAATCCTAATCATGCTTAGATAGACTTTAAGAATTTATACTAGCTATGAAGCGCTAACACCCAGAAACCTTTTGAACATATATGATGGGACATCCAACAATAGTTTTTTTTTTTTCAATTCACTTATATTCATACTTATTAAACTTATGCAATGAATTCAATCTGCATTTAGCTTATTTATGCAATCAAGGAATTTCTAGATGAACGGTTTACCTGCATTTGGGGACGTAGACTACATTCTTCTCTTTCCTTCCATCAACTTCTGATTCCCTTACCTTGCATTTGTTCAGTGGCACAATGATTACTCTTACAACTTTACGAATACTGCTGGGGACGCGTATATCTAAGAATGCAAAAAGGACCATATTGGAGAATGTTCCATCCATGACTGCATTTTCCACTACTATCTGTACTAGATGCTCAACATGCATGAACTCTTAACAATACTTTGTTTCAGGCTATTCCTTTGTCATTCCTAATAAATTATCATATGGAGGAGAAAAAGCGTATGAACAAGAAGAGAGAAAAAAATGTGTGTTATACCTCACATGGTCCGACGAGCCAAGGGAAGAATATGGTGGTGAAGGCCGCGAAGTACTCCCGGGAAAATCTTGAAGGTGGCATCATCACCTTGATCTGCCAACAGAACGAGCGCCGTTAATCCAAGCTGAGGTAAAATAAAATTAATTCACCTTCTATTCAAAGAATCCCCTAATTTCTAAACAGTATATACCTCCTGTTTCTCTCTTGACATTTTCGCATTTTGAAATAGTTTTTATCTAGTTTGCAATAATGGATGTTGGTTTCACAGAGTATGGAAGTACTTGCCATTGTGAGGATGTAGCTGGGGAACGCACGTTCGAGAGCGGTGGCCACAGTCTGCCACTGCTGATCAACCCTGAGCAGCCCGGAGATGGTGAGGGCTGCCTCTATGAGGCCTTCATAGCCGTCCTTTCCATTCCTCATTCCTGCATATACATCCATTGAATCAATGCTGGTAAGAGTACCAATCACAAGACTGTAGAGAAGTTAGCTAACAAACTTTCTCATGCTTTTCATGACTTTCTCTGCTGTCAGCGACCGGCTGGGGAGAGGAGGATGAGAAAATTGAGAGGGCCGGCCAGCATGGGGTTTGGTCTGGGTAGGGGCGGAGGGCACTGTGGAGAACAGTGGAGGACACGGTGGCTGTCACTGTGCTGACCGGACACCGTGGCACGACGCCCGCTGCAGTTGATCTGGGCTGCCCGGTTCAGATCTGACGGCTGAGGGTAAGGCATGGAGGTACGGCGTTCTACTCTACTATACAACCTTAGTTTACTTCTCCAGGATCAGAGAATCTTCTTCCGGCTGTTGTAGTGACTACTGAGTTGTAAAGAATGCTTAGTTGTCAAATAAACATGCAGATATGGGGGCGGGTAATTGTAAGTATATTTGTCTGCTTCACACAGATGTGGTTTCGAGGTCATAGAAGAACCGCACGCTTCACGCAGATATTTTAAATTTCTGTGTATAATAAAAAATCCCTAGTATCAACTGAGGTGATTCCAATATCCCCTTGTATTACAAGAGGGTAACAAGTGGTTGTACAGAAGGCAAAAATTGAGCGCGTGATGCGTGTCTTTTGAAGGGCTGACCACCATTTTCTTGGGTATAGATGCACAAGCAGGAAGACCAAAGAGAGAAAAGGTTGGAGGAGGAAAACCCAAAATTAAGGATAGATTCAGCCACTACTAGATTCCTAGAAATGCGCACCTCACACCTGTGCGCATATATCGCGGCTTTCGACCTCTCTTAGTTGCCGATATGCTGATGCACTTCCGCTTTATTTGCTGCAATTTTAGTATGTGTGTGTACCTTATTGTTGTACCTCCTATTGGACGAACTGCTTTTCGCATATCTTTTGGCTCAACAGGCACTTACAAATTCGTATTTTTAAAAACACTTTCAAATAATTCAACAAAAGTTAAAAATTTAATAAGAGGTTTACAGTAGCCATCAACACTAGTTTCCATAGAAGTCGAGGAGGGCATCTATGCTGATCGGGAGAAAAAAAAACTTAGCGTCACATCATGCAGTCGCTTGCATGATTATCAACATCGATCACTGCTAAAATATAGGCAGTGGCATAGGAGGACACACTATGCTGTAGTACGTCCATAGCAAGGAAGCCAAATACTAGCACATCTTTCGCAAAAAAAAAAAAGGAAAAAAAATACTAGCACATCAAATGGGACGCATGAAAAATCCAAGGAAAATAAAAAAGACACCATCGCTTAACGAAAGAAAACATGTCTCTGTGTATTTCTAAAGGGAAATAGGGTGCGGATTGCGAAACACGTACGAACAACAGTTCGTAAAAAGCATGCGATTTTTCGCCGAAGCCTTGTCGGCTTGGTTAGTTCTTCATCGTGCAAAAAGATCCAACGCCATGGCAAAAAAGCTTTCGATGGTTCCAAAGGTGGCGCGCGAGCGAGAGAACGTGAATAATGGCAAGTACGTACGTACCAGAAGCTTCTTGAAGGTTCCGGGACAGGTAGCCGATGGCCAGCTTGTCGAACCAGTTGTCGTGGTATGTCGTCGTCACGGCCGTCGCCGGTGGTGGCGGCGGTGGCGGTGGCGCCGTCGTCACCATCTTCCTGGCAGGTGGCGGCGCCGCCGCCACGTCCTGATGCGGCCTCGCCATGACCGCTCGTACGGTGGGACGAAGGCCAGGCTTCTTCCTGCTCGTGCAGTAGCTCCGTCTCGTCAGATAGGGCGCTGGTGATGGAGCCGGCAGGTGTAGGACGCCATGGGCGTGAGCAAGGAGCATGGAAGAAGAGGTGGTGATCTCCATAGCCTCTCGCTATTATATTTGCGTGTCAAGTGAGAGAGAGAGAGAGAGAGAGAGAGAGAGTAGAGAGAGAGGATGCTTAATAGGGGGCCGGGGTTGTAATATAGGGCGTTGTGGTTGACTTATATAAATTGAGAGCGAGGTGCGATTTGCAAAATGGTGACGAGGAAGTGCCCAAATAGCAGGGAGGCGGCATCTTTGTTGCGGTGGGGCTCGGAATCATGCATGTAAGCTTCCACCTTTTTTTTTTTCCCCCTTTCTATTCTAATAATTTCCCCGGCAGTGACGAGGCTCGCCCAGCCGGGTAGTACACCGTACGTCCATACGCACATGCCACCACCCTAAAACTGTGCATACACCACGCTATTCACACCGTACACGGGCTCGCTAATAAGAATTAAAAATAAAGGAAATTACTAGGTAGGAATGAAGGCACGTATGATGAGGCAACGTACTCCACTCCACACGCTTATTATTATGGTATGCTTCATGATGTTATTGAGGTGGAAGGGGAATCAGTTACCACGACGTTTAGTTTTGCTTTAATGCGCTAATAATCATCTCTAATGCTCAATTGATTTACCTTGTTAACCCCTTAACTAAATCGATATACTCCCTCCGATTCGGTAAAGGAAGTCGTTTTGGACAAGATTTGAGTCAAACATTGGGAATATAAATCGTGAATAACTTTTAAGTCATTGAGTTTGGAAATGTGAAAACTACATGAATAGATTTGTCTTGCAAAATACTTTCATAAAAGTATACATATGTTAGTTTTTAATAAATATCTTTATAAAAATAAGAAGTCAAAGTTGTACATTGGAGACCGTGTCGCTGTCCTAAACGACTTCTTTTACTAAACCGGAGGGAGTATAGGTTATACACCAATGTCACTTATATGCACACTAGCCACTTTTTACTACCCGTTTGAATGTAGGTTGTTTTACTTTTGAAACCTCTCCTTGATGCATGCATATGTAATTTCTCATAATTTTTTTTCTTAGTGAGGATCGAACTCTCTTTGGGCCTAACCACCTAAGGCCTTGTACTTGTGCATATTCTTTTTGCATATAAGTATAATATTAAAAAAAGATCTAGTTGGAACTTCACTACTGCTATTTTATAAAAATAAAATGTAGGTTGTTCTATTTTATATAAGTCAAATATCTCTAACTTTGACAAAGTTTATAGAAAAGTGCATCAACATCTACGGTATCAAATTATTTTCTTTAAATCCATTATGAAATATGTGTTGTTACTGCATTTATTTGCTATTATATATTTTCCAATAAATTTGACCAATGTTAGAGAAGTTTGACTGAGAACAAATTTTTTGGGGGGGGGGGGGGGGGGGGGGGGGGGGAGAGAGTTATACTAGATGTGTTTGTATTTGGCGGCTACAAAGACATACAAAAATAAGATTATGCCCTGGTGTAGTGGTACAGTCGATCCCGTCAACAATATAAAGATTAACCACCACACAACAAAATCGGGGACGCATGTCCTCCAAAAATTGTACTAAGACGATGTGGATAAGGACGGCATTAAGATTTATTTGAACACTTACCTTTGGATTCATCACCTCACCAAATGGCAGTTCTCCCGAGTCATGAATTAATATGGCCTAATACTGGGTCATACGTTTCTCACAAGGGATGGCGAGAATGGACAACAGGCTTTGTCTCTTTTACCTCAACCAGTGTTTCATTTTCATTCTTTAATTGAACCTCGGGCAGAAAGGTTAGGACACGCACTAGCAGGAATATAATCGTGTTCCGAAATGGAATATTTCTTGGCAGCCCCGTGCCATAGACTCGGGATAGCACTGTCTCTATTCGCTAGCTAGCTAATTTGGGAGCTGCCATGCATTTAGTATAAGCCACTAGCAGTAGTAGGAGTGTAGGACATGCTAGGTTCTTAGTAAACAAGTTGATATTTAAGTAATCTGGCAGCGAGCTTGTAGCTTAGTAGTACCCTTTTTTAAAAAAAAATTGGACCATATATGAAACTGAAGCTATATATACCCGGAAAAAGACTTTTTTCCCTAAGAAAATCCAGTAGTTTAACTGCCGGTCAGTGTACCAAAAAAAAAAATACTAGAGGCTTGTGGATTTTCATGATCTTTATGGTGCAACGTGGAGTTGAGGAAAGAATGAGTTCCCATGGCAATGATTCATGAGTTACCACAACGTCTAGTTTTCCTTAATGCTCAAACAACCTCTAATATCAACCACGTCTTCATCATCCCACCAAAAATGGTGGTTCTCGAATGGTGGGACTGGGCTACATCTGATGGGTCATACGTTTCTCACGAGGGACCGGCGAGATTGGACAAGAGACCTGTCTCCATTACCCTTTTTTTTTACTTCCAAAACCAATGTTTCATTTTCCAATTGGACCTCGGGCAGAACGGTTCTGACATTTCATTCAGGAATGTCATCGTTTAATTTCCTCGGAGAATATTTTGGGGCAGCCATAGATTTGGGATAACACCAACTGTTCTGTTTTGGAAACTACCGGCCGGTTACTTAACCCAACTAGCAAGGACACTGCTGGCTCTTAGAAAACAAGGTGACATTGCAGTGATGTGCATGATTGTCATTTTTTTTTGGCAATTTTTATTATATTGCACATGGATACTGAAGACGAATTCTCTTTAACAGCTCAAACTTGTGGACTAGCTTAGACCACCACCGGGAATCTAACTTGGTAGCGACATGTTGGCAGTTGCCGGCTTGCCGGAACAGTCATGGGGTCGACCGAAGGGGAAGAGCCGAGAGCACATCTTTTCACTAATACTTGTCACCATTGACTTGAGCCAGGCGCTAAATTCACCATATTGTTTTGTTTCTTGTTTACTCGCCTACTTTTCAAGAGAGGGAAAAAGGCACACTTTCATTGTGTAATCAAACAAGTAGGGCACAAATCGTTCTTAGAAATAAAGAGATTATTTACTACCGAAATGAATACGATTTATGTTCTTCGACAACTTAGCCCCTTTGTATCGGTGAGCTCGAGTGCTCAACGACACGAAGGTCATCATTTCCCACTGCGTAACCGAATTGTAATGCCGTCATAATGTTTGATAAATTACACCTTTTCACTGAAATGATAAAAGGTGAAAAGAGGCCTTATGTCAAGAAACGCTGACATCCTATCAGGATCAGGACAGACCCCTGGCAACTTCACTTCAATTGAATCATAAGAGCGCTACTTAATTGTAAGCACCTTTGCCCCTCATTCGTACACTGATGCAACAGCCTTCACTCTGCAGTTGCTTCAGAAGCATAATATGCAGCGTGACATCACTGTAGTGTACGGTCCCAGCACCCAGGGCAAATCATTCAGCCCTCCCTGCCTCTCTTCGTGCTTGCTGACGGACGTTTCTGCCCACGACCTGTTGCCGCACTAAACGAAGCCAACCGGGGGCAGAGTTGACATTTGACGGACCCTTTTCGTCTTGTAAAGCTTCAGACGCTTATAAACTGTAAACGTCACAGCGTGGCGGACTGGCGGCTAAGTGGCTAACCGCCCGTCGCCGGCTCGCCGCCGTTCTGCTCGCTAGCCCTTGCAAGCGATTAGAACGTGCCATGGACTAATCTGCCCTGCAAGCTTGTATGTTGGGTGTCGTTGCAGACTTGCAGTAGTCGGTTGGGATTAGAGGATGGCAGAGGTACGAAGCATGTGATTGTGACGAGCCTTCTCTCTAGGGTGATGGTTCACCCATAGGCTAGAGCACATATTTTTTTACTTAAATTTGAGTTTCTTTCTTTTGCTTAAATTTTGTTACATCATATTTTTTTATGTCTTACCTACATGTTCACTTAGGACATGTGCTTGTCTCTAAAAAAGGTCACAATTTTCTCACGATACAATTTTCAACATTGTAATCTGAGTACCCACGCCTCATTCGTACCAAATTTAAGGTTGATGTGAACCACAAATGTTCCTCGGCAGCTTTAACTTTTGGGTGAACTTGATGCACGAAGCTCAATGCCTTCTCATGCATATATGAAATGGAAGGACCCCGTCGAGTGTGACAAACTTTTTCTCAACCAAAATAAACAAAACAAAGAGGGAATGGGCGTTCTGTCAAGAAATGGTTACATCCCTATCAGGACAAACCGCTGGTGCATCATTAGCGTACAGTTTATGAGGTCCTTTGCCCCTCATGCATACACTGATCACTGATGCAACAACCTTCATTCCGCAGTTGCTTCAAACGCAAACAACAGACTCATTATCACTCATATCCAGTGTGACATCACTGTAGTGTACGGTTACAGCAGCCAGCCAGGCCAATCATTCGGCGATTCCCTGCTTCTGTTGTGCTTTCTGACGGGACATTTCTGGCCACCAAGGATAACCACTTGGAAGCGAACTCGTGCCGCACCATATGGAATCGACGAGGGGCAGAGCTGACATTTGACCAACCAGCCTCCATGTGCTAGTTGAGTGTGCAACTTGCCAGTACACTATAGCACACACCTTTTTGTTCTTTTCAGGTCAGCAGCAATTCACCTTGAAAGGCTTTTCCTCTTTTTCCGCTAACATTTACCACTATAAACCTGACTCAACTCTGTGATTCATGGAGCTCTCTGAGACTCTGACTCAAAGTGTTTCAACAATAAGAATCAGATAAATTGACGCGTGCAAATTTGCTTCTTTCAATTTTTATATTCAGATTGGTTGGAATACAGACACAGTTTTCAGGCAGTTTTGCAACATAAATAAACACTAGGGGCGGTGGCAGGAAGAACAACCCGCAACCTTCAACAAATCCATGGAAACACAGTCAATCGGCGTCAGCTTGCCATTGCCTTGCTGGCGACTTTCTGGGCTATCCAGCCCAGGCCATCGTACAGGCCCTCGCCAGTGATGGCGCACGAGGCCTGGATGTGCCAGTCGTGGTTCTTGATGCTGTGGAGGGAGAGGGCATCAGTGATCTCGGCTGGGGACATGGCATCCTTGAGGTCCTGCTTGTTCGCAAATACAAGAACCACTGCACCCTCCAGGTCCGTGTGTTGGAGCAACCGAAAGAGCTCATCCTTGATGATATTGATTCGAGCACGGTCGGTGCTGTCGATTACTATGATAACAGCATGAGTTCCTCGGTAGTATGTTGCCCATGAAGTTCGTAGACTCTCTTGACCACCCAGATCCCACACCTGGTGTATTCAAGCATGACGTTAGTACAAATAGTTCACTGGCGTTGCCAAATAACAGCAAAGAATTGCATCAGTATTCAGTTCAGGATGCAATCATTTGGATACCAGCCGAATAAGGGAGTACAGCTCTTAGAATAGACTTGGCACCGGAAAACAAGCTTATATTGGGCTTTAAAGAGGAGGGGGGAGCCACTGGCCAATTTGTCACACAATGCTAATTCAAGTAACACACTAGCATTGAACTATCGATAAGCAACAGAATATAAAAAGATATGACAGATCCTGGAACATGGAAAAACCAAAGACATTGGTAGTTAGGAAGTATCAGGATAAACATCGTCTGTCAGGAGACAAGAATATTTGACAATACATAACTTATGTCTCAAGCATATTTAAATTTCAGGACTCTTTGGCGTATTTTATTAGCAACTCCCAAAACAGATGTTTTTATTTCCTTGAAGAAAGCATGAAGTAAAGGACTGTTACATTATAGATTGCAAATACTACCTCATAAAGTGGTACTTTGACAATACAAGTTGTCAAGAATCAATTCTTTTAATTTATTTTTGCACCAAAGCAGTCAAAAGAATATATTCTCCAATCAAAAGTATGATTGCAGACATCGTAATTCTCTTACAGTTTTTGCACAGGCCACCAAAGAGTTACATTATGCATTTTAGTCGACGGAAACTAAATTGGCCAGAGAGTAACCTGATGACTCAAGTCTTTTAAAGCAAGCACAGGGTGGAAATTCTATTTTTGCCCCTTCACCTCATGTCTTTGATTCAGTTCAAATGTTCAATCGACTACTATAAACAGACTATAAGAAGAAAATCAATTCAATATACTTAAACAAACTATCCTTTTTCTCAAAGCTGTACCTACTACCCTTGAACCATTCAAAGCCTATAAACCTCAAAGATGGAGGCTATGGAGTAGGACACAACAAAAAAAGATTAAATCCATTAGTGAAGAACTCAAGATCAAACTAACTCAAGTGTGTCACCGGTCACCCAACCAAATATGTCATGACAATGTTTACTTCTTTGGGTACCAAATTGAGTTGAGTAAGTGAAATAAGAAAGAGCTGTCTGCCTGAGCTATGACAGAAACTAGAAACTACGTTGGAATAATTCCACAGCGAAACAGAGAAAAACACTGTCGATCCATGTGTATGCCACCCTGGCCACTAAGTTGGAATAATTCCCACAACGAAACAGAGAAAAACACTGTCGATCCATGTGTGTGCCACCTGGCCGTCGCAGCTAGATTAAAATGGTTGATGTTTCCAGAGGACAGATCATATACTCATAACCACTCAATATTAAGTGTTGATGGATTCATGAGGTTTTCACCACCGGCATCACGCTAAGCAGATCTCAGGTACCACACTTATTCATTCTACGCGATGGAGTCCTCGTGCTCCCTCTTACCCAACCTCAAATACCCACCAATGGCTATGAACACAGCCTTATAGGCAGGACAAGGAATAGCCCCCCAGCAGTTCAGGACATATTGATCTTCCTACGAATTGTGTATCAAGGGAAGTAATTATAACAAAAGCGCAGAATTTCACCTTTCCCCTCATAGATCTTACGCTCGATCCAGCGGCGACCGCGGAGCAAAAGCTAGGGAACGAGGAAGGAGGAGGGAACCGGACGGGCGGGGGGACTGACCTCGAAGCGCAGGTTCTTGAAGACGACCTCCTCGACGTTACTGCCGATGGTGGGCGCGGCGGTGACGGCCTCGCCGAGGTGGAGCTTGTAGAGCGTGGTGGTCTTGCCGGCGTTGTCGAGCCCCACCACGACGAGCTTGTACTCCCGCGCCGGGAACATCAGGAACCACACGCGCGACATCCACGCCCCCATCCTTGCTCCTCGTCCTCTCCCCCGGCGCCGGGGCAAATCTGAATCTTGCGCGCGCCGGCGGCCCGGTGGGCGGGGCAGATCGGGGATCCGGTGCTCGGGGGCCGGATTCGAATCGGGCGATCGATTGATCGATCGATCTCCCGGGGGTGTGGATCGGAGGAGACGGGTGTCGCCGGGGAAGGAGGGGACGAGGAAGGAATCGATTGACGCGTCGTCGCCTGCCGGAGGAGGAGGCGGTTGGATGGATGGGATATTCGTGCTCCGTCCGTGTGCCAAGAAGTTTCGTCAGGCGAGGAGGGAGGGAGAAGAGAAGAGAGTGCTTTATTAGGGCCGGGCCGGTGTATACATACTACAATGGTTTTCTTTTCCTTTTATTTTTTTCCATTTTATTTTAGATTACCAGCATATGATTATGTTCATTAAAATAAATACTAGAATCTTTCGTGAAAGATTTGTAAATGTTTGTGAAATGCAAAAGTTCCAAATATTTTTTGACAAACGTAAAAGGATAGTACACCCCCATTCATGTTGATGTCTAACTCTTTGGAGGCTTGGACCACTACTCATGTTGAATCTTCAAGTTTTTGTCTTTGCACAATTTTAAGTGGAGATGTCAAATTCCATTACACATTACAGCGTGTATTTTTGATGGTAGTGGATTATGGCCAAGATGATAAGGTTGAAGCATGACAGACATCTCTTACATTAGAAGATGAGATCTTAAACCGTCGTTAAGGAGAAAATGCATTTGACTTGTAAAGTGACTTGTACTTGCCCAAATTTCTTGTGTACTATCCACAAAGTGAAGCTTAGCGCTAATTAAGCACTAAAAAAGATTACTCGCGGCATGGGAAGGGCACCTCCATACTATTTGTTGCAAAATAATTCAGATGACATAACATGGTTGTTGCTAAATATGTTAACTTTTTTTTATTGATGTTTTGCAAAACTTTAGATAACAAGCATATGATTATGTCGATTATGTTTGCGAATAAATGCTTCAAGGTATCATGAAAGGAAAAACTAGAATCTTTCGTGAAAATTTTGTAAATGTTTGTGAGAACTCTCAACTCTGCCTAGCTATAGGTCTAATGGCAAGTGCAGTAGCTGTTAATTAGATTCCATTTACGTATAAAAAACTGTGTATTTTTCGGTACCTTTTGGTAGCTACAAGTAACTGATCGTCTTTAATGGTACTGGATCATGGCCATGACGACAAGATTGAAGCGTGGCAGAAATTCCTTATGTTTGGACCTGAGATCTCAAACCGCCGTAAAGGAGGTGTATTTGAGGCATCGCTGATGAAAAGTGGATTGTCCATGCCCAAATCGTTGCGTGCTATCCACAAGGTGAACCTTAGCGCTAAGCAGTAAGCACTGAAACAAGATTGCTCATGGCATGGAAAGGACACCTCCATCCATACAATTTTTTGTTGCAAAAGAATCGACATGACATAACATGGTTGCTGTCAAAGATGTTACCATTTTATTTGTTGACGTTTTGCAAAATTAGTCATGCTCATGCACCAATAACATGTCACCACACCCACGAGAAAGGAGCTGTACTGTATCGCTAATGTTTTGGGTGTAAAGCTCTGCCACTGGCACATGAACTTTGGCCGAATATTTGAAAAATCTAACCTTTATCATATATAAACTTCTCCGTACTGTAAGGAATTTGAATTTGTTTCGTACGGAGTATCTACTAGTAGAATGGTGGAGGCAAAAGAGAAAAAAAAAAATAACAAAACAAAAGCCAGGGGTAAAGGCAGAACTTGAAGGCAGGACACACGTTCAGGCAAGAAAACAAAACAAACCAACTCCACCGGCGCCGCGCCGCCGGAGCTCCCGCCGACCCCGGCGCCTCTCACCATTGGTGCCCCATCTCTCTTCCGCGTCCCGCGCCATCCCCGAGGCGCCACCACCGACTTCCTGGCGCTGCGGTTGGCCTCTCGCCGGAAGGCGATAGGGACGGCGGAACAGGGCCGCCCGAATCTCATTCGTCCATGTCCTCCCGTGCCCGCCTCTCCTCCACCTTCGCCACCAGAGCGTCCTCAGCTTCATCGCCGCGCGCTCCCCATGTCTCCCTGGCCGCCGCCACGGAGCGCGTGCGGTCAGGGTCGTTTGGTCCGGAGGATGCACGCCACCTGCTCGACGAATTGCGGCGGCGAGGCACGCCAGTTCCCGAGCGCGCGCTGAATGGATTCCTGGCAGCGCTCGGTTGGGCGCCACCCTCCGCTGCCTGCAGAGATGGCCCGGCCCTTGCCGTCACTTTCTTCAACCGCATGTCACGAGCTGCCAACCCAAGGGTGGTGTCGCCGACGCTCTGCACCTACAGCATCCTCATTGACTGCTGCACCCGTGCGCGTCGCCCGGATCTAGCGCCGGCATTCTTCGGCCAGCTCTTCAGGACAGGCTTTGGTGTCGATGTCATCACCTTCAACAACCTCCTCAAGAGCCTCTGTGAAGCAAAGCGGACGGAGGACGCTTTGGACGTGGTGCTACATAGGATGCCCGAGTTGGGCTGTGTGCCTAATGTTGTCTCCTACAGCATACTTCTGAAGTGCTTATGTGACAACAGAGAGAGTCAGAGGGCACTTGAATTGCTTCGGAAGATGGCCGAGAAGGGAGCTGGCTGCTCACCCGACGTGGTTTCGTACAGCACGGTCATCGATGGTTTCTTTAAGGAGGGTGAAGTTGCTAAAGCATGCGATCTATTAAATGGAATGACAGGGCATGGGATTTCACCAGATCTAGTGACTTATAACTCCAGTATTGCTGCACTGTGTAAGGCAAGAGCAATGTCCAAGGCAGAGGTGGTCCTTAGACAAATGGCCGATAAAGGTGTCCAGCCAGATAACAGCACATATAATTGCTTGATCTATGGATATTCCTCTAGGGGCAAGTGGAAGCAGGCGGTAAGGGTATTCAGTGAAATGACTAGTCAGGGTCTCCTACCAGATATTGTTACATGGAACTCGTTAATGTTTTCCCTTTGCAAGCATGGAAAAATTGCAAGCATTGTTCAAAATGTAACATGAAATGTTCTTATAGGGACAGCAATGCGTGTTACATTTTGAACAATGCTCACTTTGTCATGATCCACCATGCTGTATCAATATTTCACAAGATTGAAAGATACAAGAAAACCTGTCTAGGCAGCTGCAATTTATCATGCCTGCTAGAATTTACTGTGTCAACCTATCCTTCACGTCTCTGATGCCACTGTGGTTCTCATCGGTTTTTTGCCCTTCATGATGACAGGGGAATCAACTGGGAAGAAAAACTGCTTGGTCCATCTGAATGATGGAAGCTTCTCAGGGTTCCAACAGCACTCTGCTTTTCTTTCTACGGCATGGTTGCTAATGGATGACACAGGTGTTAGTGTATTGGTAAATCTATCTGTGCTGAAATATAGAATCTTTTGAAATTAGGTGGGCGCTTGAACTCTTTAGTTGTTCTGTGGACCAGTGAGCTAACTGAATTTGAGTCCTTATATGTTGGAGAAAGGTAGTTCATAAGTGTATTCTTATTTCTGAACACAGGCACAAAATTGTGTTGCATAACTGAGCTTCCTATATTATCCTATTCACTGCAACAATGAAAGGAATATAGTTCTGAACTTCCACTTGATGTACAAACTGCTACCTATAGATCCCTGAGAACTGCTGGCGATTTTTGTCCCTTAACACTATTTAGTTAGCCAACATACACAGTTCCAAACTGTTGCATAGTCAAGGGTTGTGACTTCAGAGGCTCGTATGTGCCCTTTTTTTTTGTATTTGTGAGTGTTCTATTATTTCATATGTTTAGAAGATATCTGCGTGGTGGAATAGGGTTATCAGCAAGCTCTTCCATGATTCATCTGTATTGGAATCAGTAGTGAGCAATTTGTAATCACAACAATACAACCTTTCTGGCCAGCTACAGGATAGCCTCTTGCTGCTTCTCTCTCTGCTAAAGGCTCTCCTTTAATTCAAGCATGTTCTTCTTATCGCTGCTGTTATCTTGTGCATGGCCATACCTTCCTCCAAATGGTACAGAGTAATGTCATTAATTCACCCGCAAAAGAATCGAACTACTACTGCATGTGTTGCATTTCATTATCAGTTGGCGTAATTCACAAATTTCTTTCTGTCCAATTGTTTTGGGGGCGTGCAGAAGAAGATGCAATCCAGATTTTAGCAGGGGCAGCTCTATGCTTTGATAACCACACAGTTATATTCTAATGCAGTCTGAATTTTCTCAAGATCATTTGCCAAGGCATGATGGTGATTCGGGACTTTCAGTTCATTGGTGGAGAGTAGTCTGTGTGTGTAGGTACTACATCTTTTGCCCTTGGCATTTCAGTTTGTTGCCAGTGTGCATCAATTGATAAAGTGATCTGTATTTAGTCTGAAAAAAAGGAGCTTTAGTATGGATGTATAAGAAAAGACAAATTACTATCTATTGATGTGTCCACTTCCACTCTTTTTCTGGTTTTAGTTCGCTTTTTCATACTGATGCTTTCTTTTATAGGACGTGATGTTCTTTCATGGACGTTGAGCTTAGTGGAAACATGTGTACTAATTCATTCCTTATCTTGTTTGCAGCCGATGTGTCATATAGGAACGACATGGGCATTCTTGTGGCTGATTTTGGATGGAAATAAACAATTCATGTTGCAAATTCTAAAATTGTATTATCTTGCAAATATTTCAGTTCCCATGTATTTTGCATATACTTGTAAAGGAGGCGTTAGATCCCCAGTTTATAGCAGAACTTATGATTGAGGAACTAGAACAATATGAGAATTTTGCCTAAGGTGCTGTTTGTTCGTAAATGATGGAGTATATGATTACAGCACCCACCCCCCCCCCCCCCCCCCCCCCTTTTTTTTTTTTTTTTTTTTTTTTTTTTTTTTTTTTTTGGCTCGGCGGAGACCTCTGCAATTTGGACAGTGCCTGCTCTCCTTCGCTGGCCGCCGCGCCCTGTCGCCTCCGGGGCCAAATTGAGAGCAGTTTGAACTTTGAAGAGATGTCCTGGATAGGTCATGACAAAGGAATTTCTCATCCCTTCCCCAACGCCAAAGATAGGTCACGACAAAAAATAATTTGCTATGTCAAAACTTTGGACTGTATAACATGAAGGGACGTGTCATAATTTTATCAAAAACATGGGTGCTTTTCTAGCCTCGTGCAGTACCTTGCTATTCCGTATGGAGATGATTTTGCTCGCCAATGTTTGAGTAGCGAACGAAATAGCCACATAAATTATGGCAAAAACAATTAGCAAAAATTACCGATTTACCATTTATGTTAACCGTGGTGACAGCGATCGGGATCCCATGTATTCCACATTTCACAATTAAAACAGTTCACCCCCATGTAGCCGAAGTAGTAGGTAAAGTAGCCCATTTGATGAGCACTTGTGGAATAGCCGACCCGCCCTTCTTGACCAGACGTCGATCAAGAATTTGCTCAGGAGATATATCAAGAGTAGAGAGATCGACCACTTCTGGGAGCTCCGAGTAAACAGGTGAGAAGTCTGGGGTGAACTGTTTTAATTGTGAAATGTGGAATACTGGGTGAATACGACTAGCTGCTGGCAGATCCAATTTGTAAGCTGTAGCTCCAATGCGTTCAACCACCTTGAATGGCCCAAAGAATTTGAAGGCCAACTTTGGAAAAGGTCGATTGACCAAGGATGACTGAGCATACGGTTGTAACTTCAACAGTACTTGATCACCCAACTGGAACTCACGATCTGTCCACTTAGTATCTACAGACAATCGCATTCTGTTCTGAGCAATGGAAAGTTGTTCCTTCAACATGGCAGTATGTAACTCCCTTTCCTGAATCAGTTCAGACACAGAAGAATGTATGGTATCACTCACTGAAATACCCAGGCCTATGTTTGGTTCATAACCATAAAGAGCTTTGAATGGAGAACACCCAATTGCTGTGTGGAAGGATGAGTTGTACCATAACTCAGCTAGTGGTAACCAACACTTCCATTCTTTGGGTGATTGTTGAACTGAACAAGGGAGATACATTTCCAAGCACTGGTTTACCCTTTCTGTCTGTCCATCCGTTTGAGGATGATAAGCCGAACTCACTAGCAACTTTGTTTTCAACAGAGCAAATAGATCTTGCCACACTTTGCTCATGAAGACTTTGTCCCTGTCAGACACCATAGATAGAGGCACCCCATGTAGTTTAACCACATTATCTAGCAGCACTCTAGCAATTTGGAGAGAATTGTAAGGATGTTTCAGTGGATAGAAGTGAGCAAATTTGGTAAAACGATCCACCACTACCAAAATCACTGAGTACCCATCAGAAAGTGGTAAACCTTCAATGAAATCCAAGGAGATAGATTGCCAGGCTCCTGGTGGAATGGGCAAAGGCTGAAGTAGTCCTGCAGGGTGGTTGTGTTCATGTTTTGCCTATTGACAAATCACACATTGCTTCACAAAGCTTTCAACCTCCTTTTTCATGCCTTTCCAATTAAACAGCTTCTTCATTCTGAAGTATGTCGCCTAAATACCAGAGTGTCCTCCAATTGGAGTTGAGTGCATTGCTGCAATGATTTTTGTTCTGAGAGCAGTATTATTCCCAATCCATACTTGTCCTTTATGATAAACGATGCCTTTCACCAATGAATACCCCTTGTCATCTGGACTGCTAACAGCAAGAGTTTGTAGCAAAACCTGAGCTTGAGAGCCAGTGACATAGGAGTTGAGAACTTCCTGCATCCAAAGAGGTTGAGCTTTAGAAACAGCTTGAATGGCCATCATATGAGCAACCCTTGATAATGCATCTGCTGCTAGGTTCTCCTTGCCCTTTCTATACACAATTTTGAAATGCAGCCCCATCAACCTGGTCATAGCCTTTCTTTGCATCTCTAATTGCAATTCTGTTCAGACAAATAGGAGAGACTCTTATGATCTGTTTTGATTATAAACTCTTGTCTCTGCAAATATGGGCGCCATTTTTCCACTGCCATGATAAGGGCTATGAATTCTTTTTCATATATAGAGAGTTGCTGATGCTTTTCTCCCAGGGCTTTACTCAAGAATGCTATAGGTTGTTCCTTCTGCATCAATACAGCACCTACCCCAGTTGCACAGGCATCAGTTTCCACTGTAAATATATCTTGAAAAATAGGTAGAGCTAATACTGGTGCTTGGATCATGGCTTCTTTCAGAGAATTGAAAGCTTCCCTTGCTTCAGAAGTCCACTGGAATTGCTTCTTCTTCAAGAGATTGGTCAATGGCTTGGCAATGATGCCATAGTTCTTTACAAATCTTCTGTAATAACCAGTGAGTCCTAGAAACCCCTTAGTTCAGTTACTGATGTGGGTGTAGGCCATTTGACCATGGCTTCAGTCTTTGTGGGATCAGTTGCCACCCCATCAGCAGAAATGATGTGTCCCAAATAATCAATACTAGATTGGGCAAAAGAACATTTGCCTTTCTTGAGGAAGAATTGATGATCTCTCAATTTCTGAAACACTAACTTAAGATGTTGAACATGTTGCTCCAAAGTAGGACTATAGATAAGAATATCATCAAGGAATACCAGGACAAATCTTCTGAGAAATGGTGCCAACACTTCATTCATTATACATTGAAAAGTAGCAGGAGCATTAGTCAAACCAAAAGGCATAACCCTAAAATGATAATGCCCATGATGGGTTTTGAAAGCTGTCTTGTGTTCATCTTTGGGGTACATCCTGATCTGATGGTAACCAGAAGTCATGTCTAGTTTTGTGAAACATCTGCTACCAGCTAGTTCATCCAAAATCTCCTCAATTATGGGAAGAGGAAATCTGTTTTTCACAGTCAAAGAGTTTAACTTTCTGTAGTCTACACAAAACCTCCAAGTGCCATCTTTTTTTTGCACAAGCAACACTGGGGAAGCAAAAGGGCTGGTACTATGAACAATTAACCCTGCAGCTAACAGCTCTTTCACCTGTTTCTCAATCTCATCTTTATGATAAGGAGAATATCTATAAGGCCTAGAATTCACAGGAATAGCACCAGGTAACAAAGGTATGGTGTGATCATAAGTTCTAACAGGGGGTAAAGTATTAGGTTGCTGGAAAATATCCTCATATTCTTTAACTACTTCCTTAACCTCTGCTGGATCATCATGTACAGAATTAGATGAAACAGGATGTACTATGGCTACAGACCATACCTCATTACCCTTGCACCACTTAACCAATGTATCAGCAGTGATAGGTGACACAGACTTCTCTGGTGGCAAAATACCTTGTAGCTTGATTAATTTGCCTTTGTCTTCAAACTCCACAGTTCTATCTTCCCAAGTGGCAGTTCATTGGACTGTGTGGTTTCAGCCAATCAAAACCCAGTATAGCATCATATACATCAAGATCAAGAACCCTCATATCAGTTTCCAGAGTGTGACCTTGACACCACCAAGTCATCTGATGTACTACTTTGTCAGTTATCATACTGGCACCATTTGCTACTTGGACAGTCTTTTTTTTGAAGCGTCTCCACACAAGCAGAGACTAAATGTGATACAAATATCAGTCCCAGGAGGCTGATACATATTTATTCCACAGATGGTTCAGTCACCGTGCGACCTCAAAGGGTCACGACACTCGATACAAATTATAATAGTAACCAAAAGTACAACAATACATAACCAGAGAAAGACTAAGACTGGATCTAGCCCTATCTCGGCGAGGAACGACAGCGGAAGCATCTTGAAAGGGACCACACCACAGGCAACGTCGGGTGCGGACACGGCCTCTACTCGAACTCCTCAGCGACAAAGTCCGGATCCTCCTCTGTTGCAACAAAATAGGGGGTGAGTACAAAAGTACTCAACAAGTCCAACCACGTCCACGGAGGGGGATATAGAGATCATGCATAGGGTAATTCAAGGATACGTCTAAGGTTTAATTTGCGTAAAAGCTAGGTTTTATGCAAGGGTTTATTTTAAACAGGTTTTCGTAAATGCAGTTTTTAATATCAAGTGGGTTGATCCTCCACAAAGGATCCACATTTTATGCTACCGGACTCCCCGTCCGCCGTAGCTCACGGCACAGCTGCCGGACACCTTCCAAAACACTCATACCAAAAGAAAACACCATTTCCCAAAACTAGTTTCAGGCCCAAGCCGTGACTCATCCAATACCGTGGATACGGCTATTCGAATAGATTTTAACTCTGCAGAGGTTGTACACTTAACCCACCCAACGGTTTCCGCAACACGAACACCGAAATGCCGGCGCGGACCTGTCAAAGCCATTACCACACCTTAGCTAAGCCGGACTAGCCAATATGGAAGCAACCAAGGGGTCCATGTCCTCCCAACGAGGCATGACCGGGACGTAACTCACATAGATCGTACTCCTGCTCCTTGTTCTCCCATTGCTCACAGCTCACCCATTGGCTAACCAACCAACTAGTGGGATTTATGCTAAGCCGTTGCCACATACAACGGTAGGGCGGTGGCACTAAACTGGGCCAGGCTAGATGACAATCAACTCGGTCCTTAAAATAATGACAAGACGGATATCTCCACATCCCGCTCTGCCACACAGGCACGAGCTCACCAATTTCGTGTTTCACACAGAACACACCATGCCGCCTCATCGTTTTCACCTTTATTTCATTTTCACCAAAAGCCACCCTTTTCTTTTAAACACTCACACCATTCTTTATTTTAAAACACATGAGCATTTGCAATATGATAGTGGTAAGAGTACCAGGCCCTAAGCGTTTCTAGCAACGGCTATCATCCAAACAGAGCAAGTCATATTTAATGATAACCTAGGTGATCAAGGAATATTCATAGCAATCAAGGAGTGGCTATCCAACCGGGTCTTGTAGTAAAACAATGTATTTTATAAACAGGCCAATAGATTGTGTTTGTAAAACATAGGATAAACATGCATCAAAGGACGGGATTGAACGTGCCGTCGTCGAAGTCGTTCGGAAGCGCCTGCTCGCGGTACGGGTCCTCGGGCTCCGGCTCACGGTACTCGCCTGCGTACTCCGGCTCGCGGTTTGGTCCTCTGAACTCCTTGCGGGGCTGCTCCTCGGTCACTCCGTGGTCTACGGTACACACAAGCAAGCATACATTAAAATAAAAGAAAAGAAAAACGAAAAAGGATTTTTAATTGAGCTCGGAAAAGAGAATCAGGAAATAAATTATAGAAAGATTATTTTTGGGAGATTTTGTATAGCTCGGCCGGAATATATGTGGAAAGGCCGTGGTCGAATTTTGGGAGAAACGGGCGGGGTTTGGCGCATGAAATGACGCATCAAAGGGAGGATTAGGGTATGTTTAAGGGGTCAAGGGCATATCCGTAATTAGTTTATAAGGAAGAGGGGCTTATTTGTGAATACTCAGAACTGAGAAGGGACTGATTTGTGATATTGGTAAACTTTAGGGGTGGTTTAAAGGGGACAGGGACCTGTTTGTGAGGAGATTAAAGGGCTAAGGGCCTTTTCATGAAAACTCAGGGGCGGCAAGGGCTTATTTGGGATATAACTGAAGGTGGAGGGGTTCATTTGAGATTTTGGGAAAGTGGAGGGGGTTATGGGCAAAACTGCCCCTTCTTCTTCTTTTCCTCAGCCCGAACAGGGAGAGAGAGGGGGTGCTTGGCCGGCGGCCTGGCCGGTGGCGGCGCCGGCGAGCCAGGGCTCGGTGGTGGCCGGGAAGAGGGGGCGTAGGGAGAGGGGAGCGAGGGGAATCCGTTTCCCTCCTCACCTCGGGCTGTGGCGGCGCGTGGAGGTGGATCGGCGGCGGGTCAGAGACGACGGCGGCGACAGTTCTGGCGGCGGCGGCGATTTGCAGCGGTAGGCGGCGCGATTAGCAGCGGGGAGGTGGTGGTGTGGATGCTGGCGACGGGATGGAGGCGAGCCAGGGCGGAACTGGCCCCTTTATAGGCGGAGGCGGGGAAACATGGCCGGCGGCCGTGGGGCCTGCTGCCGGCGGCGGTCGTCGCCGGCGCTGTTCCCGCGTCGTGGCAACAGGAGCGGCGTGGACTTGCGCAGCAGAGGGTAGGGAGGAGGGCGGCGCTGCTGGTGAGGCCGAGAGACAGGGCGGCACGGCGTTGGCCGGCAGGTGGCGGCGCGTGGCAGAGGCAGGTGGGGACGGCGGCGTGGCCGGCACGGCAGTCGGCGGGGCCGGGGTCGCCGCTGGCGCTGTGCACTCGCCGCCGAGCACAGGCGCACGCGTGCATCAGCCAGGGAAGGAGAGGGGTTGGCGGCATGCGGGGCAAGGGAGCAGGGGCGGCGGTGTGCTGGAGCAGAGGGAGGGGCGCTCGGCGTGGAGCAGGAAGGAGAAGGAGGAAGGAGAGGAAAGAGAAGAAAGAAAAAGAAAAAGGAAAAGAGAAAAAGAAAATGGGAAAAAGGAAAGAGGAAAGAGAGGGAAAAGGGAGAGAGATTTACGGCGCTGATCGCGGGATCGGTCGGGCACGCGTGCACAGAGACCGAGAAAAGAGATGGCCGGGTTTTAAGGGATTTGGTGCTGGGACGGCAGATTCGATGGAACGGGAAAATTTCCGAGCTCGAAAGGGAAAAGATTTGAAAAAAAAAGATATTAGTGGGTGATTTACCTTGGTAAATTTTTCCGGATGTTACAAACCTACCCCACTTAAAATGAATCTCGTCCTCGAGATTCGGCTGAATCCTTAAAGAGATGGGGGAATTCTTTCTTCAACGCATCTTCGCGTTCCCATGTGTCCTCTTTCTCGCCATGTCTGCTCCACTGAACTCGGCACATTCGTACCATGGAATTTCTTTTGTGCTTGGTGACAGTATCCAAGATTTTGACGGGTACTTCCTGGTATCTGAGGTCTTTCTGCAAATCTATTGTTTCCACTGGTATGTGTTCTTCCTCGGGTACTCTCAAACATTTTCTGAGCTGGGAAACATGAAACACTGGATGGATGTCTGACAATTCATTGGGGAGTTGAATACGGTATGCTACAGCTCCAACTCTTTTAAGCACCTGGCATGGTCCAATGTATCGAGGGGCTAACTTTTCCTGAATTTGGAACCTGCGAGTCCCTCTAATCGGGGAACCTTTAGGTAAACATAATCTCCCACTTCAAAACTTAATTCCCTTCTGTGCTTGTCTGAGTAACTCTTCTGAGGGGACTGAGCAGCCTTTAGCTTCTCCCTGATCTCGGCTACCTTATCTTCTGCTTCTTTTATAAAGTTTGGCCCGACCATGGTACGCTCCCCTACTTCTGACCACATCAAAGGGGTTCTACACTTCCTTCCATAGAGAGCTCCAAACGGCGACATGCCTAAGCTGGCTTGATAACTGTTGTCGTAAGAAAATTCTGCATAGGGCAAACTCCGTTCCCAGTCCTTCCCATAGGTCAGGGCACAAGCTCTTAACATATCCTCCATAATCTGGTTTACTCTTTCTGTCTGGCCGTCTGTCTGTGGGTGATAAGCTGAGCTAAAATCTAACTTGGTTCCCATGGCTTTATGTAAACTTTTCCAAAACTTGGAAGTGAACTGAGTCCCTCTGTCTGAGACAATTCTGCTCGGTACTCCGTGTAGCTTTAATATGTTCTCCACATAGAGCTTCGCTAACTTTTTGCCTCCATAGTTGGTCCGTACGGGTAAATAATGGGCCACTTTGGTTAGTCGGTCCACTATCACCCATATAGAGTCATTTCCCTTCTGAGTCTTGGGCAATCCAACCACAAAATCCATACCAATCTCATCCCATTTCCAAACTGGGATAGGCAATGGTTGCAATAAGCCTGCTGGTTTCTGGTGCTCGGCTTTGACTCGCTGGCAAATGTTGCATTGGCGACGAACTGGGCGATCTCTGCCTTCATCCCATTCCACCAGTATTCTAGTTTCAAATCCATATACATTTTGGTGGCTCCGGGGTGAATAGAGTAAGGTGAGTTGTGGGCTTCATCATGATGATCTGCCGAAAATTCCCTTGCTTGGGCACAACAAATTCTATCCTTGTACCATAGGGTTCCCTTCGCATCCACTCTAAAATCTGGGGCTTTATTTTCTCCCGTGTGGTTACGAATTTTTACCAAGTCTGGGTCTAATCCTTGGGCCTTCCTGATGTCTTCCTCTAAGGTGGGCTGGACCGTTAGCTGCGGGCAAGACTTAGGAGATACAATGTGCACATTAAGCCGAGCCATTTCTTCTTGTAGATGGGCATTCTTGGGTGCATAGGACTTTCTGCTTAGGGCATCTGCCACAACATTGGCCTTGCCGGGGTGGTAATGAATTTCCAGATTGTAATCCTTGATAAGCTCTAACCATCTTCTCTGTCTTAAATTCAGATCTGGCTGGGTGAATATATACTTCAAGCTCTTGTGATCCGTGTAGATCTCACACTTATTTCCGATTAAGTAGTGTCTCCAAATCTTCAGGGCATGCACCACGGCTGCTAATTCCAAGTCATGGGTGGGATAATTCTGCTCATGGGGCTTAAGCTGGCGGGAGGCATATGCTACTACCTTCCCATCTTGCATAAGTACACATCCTAACCCATTACGGGAAGCGTCACAGTATATGACAAAGTCCCGCTGAATATCTGGTAAGGTCAGTATCGGGGCTGAGGTCAATCTCTTCTTTAGTTCTTAAAAGCTTCTTTCACATGACTCAGTCCAGAAGAACTTCTTTTCTTTCTTGAGCAACTCGGTCATGGGCCTTGCTATCTTGGAAAATCCTTCTATAAACCTCCGATAATACCGGCTAATCCCAGAAAACTTCTTACCTCACTCACATTAGTGGGTTGTTGCCAGTTTGAAACTGCTTCTACCTTCTCAGGATCAACAGCTACTCCTTCTGTTGTTAGTATGTGGCCAAGAAAGGCTACCTTCTCAAGCCAAAATTCACATTTGCTAAACTTGGCATACAACTTGTGTACTCTCAGCTTTTCTAAGATCACTCTCAGTGATGCTCGTGCTCTTGGGCACTCTTGGAATAGATGAGTATGTCATCAATGAAAACGACAACAAACTTATCTAATTCTTCCATAAATACTTTGTTCATGAGGTTCATGAAGTATGCTGGGGCATTGGTCAGTCCAAAAGACATCACTGTAAACTCGTATTGCCCGTATCTTGTCACAAACGCCGTCTTGGGGGTATCGCTTTCTCTGATCTTGAGCTGATAATATCCTGATCTTAAATCAATCTTGGAGAAATACTTGGCTCCTTTCAACTGATCAAAGAGGTCATCTATTCTGGGCAATGGATACTTGTTCTTGATGGTAACCTCATTTAAGGACCTATAATCCACACACATCCTCATACTTCCGTCCTTCTTCTTCACAAATAGAACGGGTGACCCCACGGGGATGAGCTGGGTCTGATGAATCCTTTCTCCTGAAGGTCTCTCAATTGTTCTTTCAACTCAGCTAGTTCTGCTGCGGCCATTCGGTATGGTCTCTTGGCTATAGGAGATGTCCCTGGACAAGGTCAATAATGAACTCTATGTCCCTATCTGGCGGCATTCCGGGGAGTTCTTCTGGAAACACATCTGGGTATTCACACATTACTGGAACTTCTGCTATGATTTTGGCCTCCAAAGTATAAACCATTGGGTCTGATCTTGTTTCTCGGGTGTGGCAAGTTACTTGGACTCCCTCAGGGCTAGTTAGGTGTATGGTTCTAGCGGCACATCCTATAAGGCCATCATGCTGGGTCAGCCAGTCCATTCCAAGTATTACATCTATCCCCTTGGACTTGAGTACTACCAAATCAGCTAGAAACTCTACCCCACTTAAAATAATCCTTACCCTAGAACAACCTAACTGACACTTGATGTCGGCTCCAGGTGTTCGGGTTAACAGGGGTATCTTTAGTAGTACTGTAGGTATATTGTGCTTATCCACAAAGCTTGATGATATGAAGGAATGTGATGCTCCTAGAATCAAATAAAACTGTGGCAAGTACTGAGCTGACTAAAAACTCACCAAGTGCTACGCCCTGAGCTCCTTGAGCCTCCTGCGCGTTGATGTGGTTGACGCGGGCTCGTCCATAGGACTGCTGGGGCTGCTTCATCTGCTGGTTGTTGGTGTTATTGCCGGGGTTGTTGCTTCGGACGGGCACACGGTTGGCACCTGACAGAGCTGGCTTCGGTCCATTCACCGAGTTGGAGTACATCGGGGCTGCTGGCTTGTTGCTGGCATAGGGGCAGTTGGCCACATAATGCCCGGTCTCACGGTAGTTGAAACAAGCCCTGCTGTTGTTTTTGGCCTGACTGGAACTGCTCTGTGGGGCTTTGGCACTCTGGCTTCTGAAGGTGGGATTGGTGACCTGTGAGCTTGATGCTCGGGACTGAGTGCGGTACTGCATAGGTGTCTGAGATCTGGGTAGTGGGGGGTTGTATCTCTTGGTCCTCTGGAAGCGGTCCTGCTGGCGAGCCTTGCTCTCTAGGAACTTGCGCTTGAGATCTTTCTTCTCGTCTGCTTTGGCCCTTTCAGTGAGGAATGGCCCTGTTAATCAGCGTGTTGAAGTCAGGATAAATCTGGGGGGGTGAGCAGAGTCCTGAGCTCTGGGTCCAGGCCTTTCATGAACATCTCCTGCTTCTTCTCATCCCTGTCCACTTCTTCTGGTGCATAGCGGGCTAACTCCATGAACTGGTAGGTGTACTCTTCCACAGTCTTGTTGCCTTGCTGCAGTGCCCGGAACTCGTCTGCCTTGCGCTTCATGGTGGCTACGGGGACATGGTAATGGCAGAACTCATCCACAAACTCCCTCCAGGTGATGACAGTGGCATCTGGGGCAGCTGCATAGTAGTTCTGTCACCATGCGAGAGCATTCCCAACAAGTTGATGGGTGGCCAGGAGTACTTTGTCACGATCTTCACAGTGGAGTGGTTCCAACTTCCTTTGAATCACCCTCAGCCAATCATCTGCATCAAGTGGGTTGGTGGACCCGCCAAAAGTAGGTGGCTTAGTCCTAATGAACTCCGACAGTTTGTCATTCATACTCTGCCCACAGGGGCCTCTGGTTGGTGATGGCCTTGACCACGGCTTCCATTATCAGGTTCTGATTGTTCACCACCTGCAGCCAATCAACGGCACGTGGAAGTGGTGCTTGCTCTGGCCCAACCTGACTTTCCTCCCTCCTTTCCTGGTTCACTTCATCCTGGTGCTCACCATGGGGTGCGCTCTGCACGTTGTCACTAGCAGCAGGGACTCGGCTCCGGGAAGCCCTAGGGTCCACGCGTGTTGACCATCTGCGGATTTAGAGGACATTATAAGATACTAGGATTTGGAATTTTAGTGGTGTTTAAGTTATTTAATTTGTAAAAACAGAAAGGCAGAATCCTCCTCCTGGCGACAAGCACAGAGTCTAGCAACACAACAAGCACAAACGATTTTATTCCTTTGAAAGGGGAAGGGGGTACAACACTTGGACAAGCCAAAACACGAACTACACGACCGGGGTACAACGACACAACTGGGGTACAACTCTAAACTTCGGACCGGGACAGCTTCAATCCTTGGGGTGACTTGGGCACACTCTACTCGCGGGGTGATCCTTCTTTCGGGGCAGAGTGTTCTTCCAGGGGAATGAGCAATTCCCGCTCATCGTCTTCTGGGATCCCATTTTCCTGGGGATGTGCAGGGGCTCCTTCTTCGGCGGGTGCTGCTAGTTCCCCGGCACCTCCGGGTGTGCTTGGCGAGGTTCTACTAGGTCCTCCCCATCTTGCAATGGGGGTCCCAAGTAGGATCCGGGCTTCCCCGACTACCGGGACGGGCGTCCCGCTTCTGGCCCAATCTTGCATGCTCCTGTCTTGAGCCTGTCTGAGACTCTCATGCGCGACAGCTTCACTGCTTATGGCTGCCATGGTCCTTGCTTCGGCTTGAGCCACCCGGACTTGGTACATCCTCACTGCGAGTTCAGCTTGCTCGGCTCGGCCAATTTGTTCCCTTAGGAACCCAGCTTGCTCGTTGAAAAGCCTATCCAAGGAGACGAGATAGGCGACCACATGGTACAACAGGTCATCTTGATGACGGTGGCGTTCCAGGTTCCTCATGCGGGCCTGCTAGACTGGAGTCCTGACAGCCAGGGGAAAGAGTCTCATCGGTATGGAGATGAGGTGCTCTTCGAAGATCCGACACAGGTAGCGGAGGGCCTTCCTAATAGCCAATGGTAGGTATCCTGATGTCAAAATCCTGTAGCGGTCACCCTCCATGGCTCAATATCAGGGTAGCGGGTGCTTCTGGCAACAGAAAGGATCACCCTACAGCGGAGAGTGTCAAGATGCTCGTACTCCCTGCTGTAGTACCTCGGGCGCTTAGTGATACCAAGGCGCTCCAGGGAGTTGATCAAAAGGCGGGGAAAACCCGGCTCTTCCTGGCAAACACCATGGGTCCATCCTTCCTCGGCCATCTGAAACTGGACAAGGACTCGAGGTCAGTGTCTGTGCAAGAAAGGTTTAGCTAAGAGGGGCTTTCTAAAGGTTTCGGTCCTAATGGTCGTGTCCTACAGCCAACGACGGCTCTGATACCACCTGAAGCGTCCCCACATAAGCAGAGACCAAATGTGATACAAATATCAGTCCCAGGAGGCTAATACACATTTATTCCACAGATGGTTCAGTCACCGTGCGACCTCAAAGGGGCACGACACTCGATACAAATTATAATAGTAACCAAAAGTACAACAATACATAACCAGAGAAAAAGACTGGATCTAGCCCTATCTCGGCGAGGAACAACAGCGGAAGCATCTTGAAAGGGACCACACCACAGGCAACGTCGGGTGCGGACACGACCTCTACTCGAACTCCTCAGCGACAAAGTCTGGATCCTCCTCCGTTGCAACAAAATAGGGGGTCAGTACAAAAGTACTCAACAAGTCCAACCACGTCCACAGAGGGGGATATAAAGATCATGCACAGGGTAATTCAAGGATACAGTTAAGGTTTAATTTGCGTAAAAGCTAGGTTTTATGCAAGGGTTAATTTTAAACAGGTTTTCGTAAAAGCAGTTTTTAATATCAAGTGGGTTGATCCTCCACAAAGGATCCACATTTTATGCTACCGGACTCCCCGTCCGCCGTAGCTCACGGCACACCTGCCGGACACCTTCCAAAACACTCACACCAAAAGAAAACACCATTTCCCAACACTAGTTTCAGGCCCAAGCCGTGACTCATCCAATACCGTGGATACGGCTATTCGAATAGATTTTAACTCTGCATAGGTTGTACACTTAACCCACCCCAACGGTTTCCGCAACACGAACACCGAATGCCGGCGCGGACCTGTCAAAGCCATTACCACACCGTAGCTAAGCCGGACTAGCCAATATGGAAGCAACCAAGGGGTCCATGTCCTCCCAACAAGGCATGACCGGGATGTAACTCACATAGATCGTACTCCTGCTCCTTGTTCTCCCATTGCTCACAGCTCACACATTGGCTAACCAACCAACTAGTGGGATTTATGCTAAGTCGTTGCCACATACAACGGTAGGGCGGTAGCACTAAACTGGGCCAGGCTAGATGACAATCAACTCGGTCCTTAAAATGAAGACAAGACGGATATCTCCACATCCCGCTCAGCCACACAGGCACGAGCTCACCAATTTGGTGTTTCACACAGAACACACCATCCGCCTCATCGTTTTCACCTTTATTTCATTTTCACCAAAAGACACCCTTTCCTTTTAAACACTCACACCATTCTTTATTTTAAAACACATGAGCATTTGTAATATGATAGTGGTAAGAGTAACAGGCCCTAAGCGTTTCTAGCAACGGCTATCATCCAAACAGAGCAAGTCATATATAATGATAACCTAGGTGATCAAGGAATATTCATAGCAATCAAGGAGTGGCTATCCAACCGTGTCTTGCAGTAAAACAATGCATTTTATAAACAGGCCAATTGGTTGTGTTTGTAAAACATAGGATAAACATGCATCAAAGGACGGGATTGAACTTGCCGTCGTCAAAGTCGTCCGGAAGCGCCTGCTCGCGGTACGGATCCTTAGGCTCCGGCTCGCGGTACTCGCCTGCGTACTCCAGCTCGCGGTACGGTCCTCCGAACTCCTCGCGGGGCTGCTCCTCGGTCACTCCGTGGTCTACGGTACACAAAGCAAGCATACATTAAAATAAAAGAAAGAAAAACGAAAAAGGATTTTTAAAATAGCTCAGAAAAGAGAAATAGGAAATAAATCATAGAAAGATTATTTTTGGGAGATTTCTGTATAGCTCGGCCAGAATATATGTGGAAAGGCCGTGGTCGAATTTTGGGAGAAACGGGCAGAGTTTGGCGCATGAAATGATGCGCTGAAGGATAATTAGGGGCTAGTTTAAAAAGGATAAGTGTTGATTTGTGAGGAGTTAAAGGGGCTAAGGACTTCTTTGAAGTGGTTTAAGGGCGGCAGGGGTCTTTCTGGGAAAAAAACAGAGATGTGGGGGTTTCATTAGGGATTTAGGGGAAGTGGAGGGGGTTTTGGGCATATTGCCCTTCTTTCTTTCCCCAGCCAGAACAGGGGACAGAGGGAGGCTCGGCCGGCGGCCTGGCCGGCGGCGGCGCCGGCGCTCCGCGGCGCTGCGGCGGCCGGGAGGTGGGGGAAAAGGACGAGGGGGACGAGGGGGTTCGATTCCCCTCCTCACGTTGGGCTTGGGCGGCGCAGAAAGCGGATCAAGGCGGCGGCGGCGGGCGGCGGCGCGATTGGAGGCGGCGGCGGCTCGATTTGGAGCGGGGAGAAATTCAGGTGGTGGTGGAGATGGTGGTGGTGCCGGTGGGCGAGCGAGGGGTGGCTCGGCCGGTTTTTATAGGCAGAGGCGAGGGGGAACGACCGGCGGCGGTGGGGCCTGCTCGGCCGGCGGTCTTCGCCGGTGTTGTTCGTGCGTCGTGCAAACAGGGGGGCGTGTACCGTGGCAGGGCGAACAGCAGCGTGGCGCGGAGTGCTGCCGATGGGGCCGAGAGACGGGGCGGCACGGCGGTGTGGCAGGCGGCGGCGCTATGTGCCGGTCGCCGGTGCTGTGCGCGGCGTGCAGCGCGGGTGGGGTCGGCGGCTGCGCGACGTGCGGCGCCGGGCCGGGGTCGCCGCGGCCCTGTGCGCTCGTCGCCGAGCACAGGCGTGCGCATGCAGCAGCCAGGGGAGGAAGCAGGGGTGGCGGCGCTGTGCTGGAGCAGAGGGCAGCGGTGGCAGATAGAGAAGGAGGAATGAGGAGGAAGAAAGGAGAAGAGAGAAGGAAAAAGGAAAAAGGAAAAGGGAAAAAGAAAAAGGGAAAAAGGAAAGAGGAAAGAGAGGAAAAAGGGAGAGAGATTTACAGCGCCATCGCTGGATCGGTCGGGCACACGTGCATAGAGACCGAGAAAAGAGATGGCCGAGTTTTAAGGGATTTGGTGCCCGAACGGCAGATTCGATGGAACGAGAAAAATTTCCGAGCTCGAAAGGGAAAAGATTTGAAAAAAAGATTTTAGCGGGTGATTTACTTTGGTAAATTTTCCGGATGTTACAAAATCACAAACTGTTTCTGTTGAAAACAGGTTGTGATGGTGGAATCACAACCGGTTTTCAACACAAACCGTTTGTGATATATTTTTTCATTTTCACAGCCAAAAAATCATTTAATTCATAGAAAATAGAATAAGTCTCGAAAAAATTTGAGACTCCTGCGCTAGGCTAAACTTTGTGTATATCACACATTAAAATATGTATATTGTATGAACAATTTCAAAAATGTTTGAGTGTGTGCAAAGTACACACTGAGCTAAGTAGTTTGGAATAACGAGACATGCCTATTGCTTTAGTAACGATCGCTAGTTTTGATGTAGTGCAAAAATTTGAATCTCTAATTTCAAAGTTATTAACCACAAAGAGGACCATGTTTGGTGCTTTCTCTTTTTTCAAATTATTTACTAAGAACCGTTTGTGATGTATTTTTATTTCTCACAAACAAAAAATAATTTAATTCATACAAAATAGAATAAAGCTACAGATGCTTGCTACAGATGCTTGCTGTAGAACAGTGTAATGTGCTTGCGTGAAAACATCAAGGTCATCGATCCTGCTCGAATGACGGCCGATCGTCCCCTTCCCAACCAGCCTTCCCTCGTGGCGTGATACAGGCACACCGACTCGTGGCAGATCCAAATAGTATGTGTAGAACTCAATTGCCTCCTCAGTCTCCCATCCATTTGCCATGATAGCCTCCGGTCTGAATCTGTTTCTGACATACTTCCTAAGCACACTGTTTAACCTCTCGAAAGGAAACATGTTATGCAGGAACATTGGACCAACTGATTTTATCTGAGCAATAAGGTGAATAAGCAGATGCTCTGACATGTCAAAAAATGTCAGTGGAAAATGCATCTCGAGCCTGTTTATAGTATGGATCAGGTCTTCTTGAAGCTTGTCTAGCGTTGTTGGATCTATGACTTTGTGTGATATAGCATTGAAGAAAGAGCACAACTTTATGAGAGGATCGCTGACCTTCGGTGGCAGCACACCCCTTAACGCAACAGGGAGAAGTTGTGTCATGATAACGTGGCAGTCGTGGGCCTTCATGCAACTCATGTTGAATTTTGACTCCTGTATGTTGACCAGCCTCCTGATGTTGGCCGAGTATCCGGTGGGCACTTTCAACTCATGAAAGAATTTACATATCTTCTTTTTCTCGTCTTTAGTCACTGTCCATGAAGCAACTGGAAGCTTCTTTTTCCCATCAGGCTGTATGATAGGATGTAGTTCAGGCCTGACACCCCATTCTTGTAGGTCTTGATGGACTTCCTGTGAGTCCTTTCCTTTTTTTTCATGGCCATTAATGTTCCGAGGGTGCTCTCAGTCACATTTTTAGTTTGATGCAAGCCATCGAGTGCGTGACGAATAGTCAAGAATTCCCAATATTCAAGTCTAAAGAATATAGACTTCTTTTTCCATAAAGCGCCTGCTGGTGCGGGTACACTTCCTTTTCCCTTTTCAAATACCACATCAAGTTTGCTGACTATTTTAAAGATCTCGTGTCCATCGCGATAACTCGGAGCCGAGCGCTCCTCGGTTGTCCCATCAAATGATTTCTTGTTCCGTCGATATGGGTGATCTCTGTGAAGGAACCTACGATGGCCCATGTAGACCATCTTCTTGCTATTATTTAACCATCTAGCATCGGTCTCGTCGACGCAAACCACACAACCATTATAGCCCTTTGTAGCCTGGCCAGATACAGTACCAAGGCCGGGGAGGTCCGTGATTGTTACGAATAACAATGCTTTCAACTTGAAGTGTTCTCTCTTGTACTCATCCCAAACATTGACACCATGATCCCGCAAAGTCACAAGATCATCCACCAGTGGCTCCAAGTACACATCAATTTCATTTAATGGCTGCTTTGGCCCTTCGATCAGCAAGTGCATCATAATATACGTCCGCTTCATACAAAGCCAAGGCGGAAGGTTGTATATGCAAAGAGTGATAGACCAGGTGCTATGTTTGCTGCTAACCATGTTGAAAGGATTCATACCATCAGTACTCAATCCGAACCTTACGTTCCTTATTTCACTGGCAAATTTCTTCTTGAAATGGTAATTGATAGCCCTCCATTGTCAACCGTCAGCCGGATGTCTAAGCTTTCCATCATTCATACGCTCTTCTTCATGCCAACGCATAAGCTTTGTTGTCTTCGGGTTTGCAAATAAACGCTTCAATCGAGGAATCACGGGAAAGTACCATACGACTTTGGCGGGTGGTCTTTTATTTCGATCACATGTCATATGTATAGCTGATACAAACTTGTACCTTGAAGCTTCACACACTGGGCATGCATCAAATCCTTTCTCGTCTGCTCGAGCTTCTTCAGATTCTTTGCATCCAAGCATTCTGGCTCTGCATCACGTATCATCTGGTCAAGACCATCAACCACATCATCCGCAGCTAATGTCTCGGCGAAGGTTTCACCGATGTTTTCCATATATGTTTCTTCGACCGGTTCTGGCTCATTTTCAAGTTCCACTGCCTGTGTGGCCTGATGGTGTAATGTTTCCCTAATCTTCTCTCGGGTAGTTTGCTACGTGGTTTCATTCTCACCTTCCTCACCATGCTTATTCCAAATCTTGTAGTTTGGCACGAACCCCCTAGACAACAAATGATACCGGATCTGCTCGACGTTACGAAACTGTTTCTGGTTTTTGCAGTCATAGCATGGACAATACACATATCCATCACTCGTGTTGATGTAAGCCTTCGCAACCTTCACAAATGAATCAACGCCGTTGATATATATGACATCTCTTTTGGCCGCTGGCCTGTACATCTAGCCTCAATCGTTGTCCATCTAAAATTCATGCCAAAATTCAAAATCTAGTGGATGAAACATGCTCAAATTTGAAGTGGTTGCTAGTTACTCACCTCAAAATAAGTTGATGGAGTGATTCTTCAAAGAAATCCCACTTTCTACATTGAAATTTGACAAGAAATCCCCTCTAAAATGGAACAAGAGAGCCCTACATCAAATTCATGACAAATTTCAAAATCTAGTGGATGAAACATGCTCAAAACTGAAATGGTTGCTAGTTACCAACCTCAACCAATGTTGATGGTGTGATTCTTCAAAGAAATCCCACTTTCTCCATTGAAATTTGGCAAGAAATCCCCTCTAAAAATGGAACAAGAGAGCCCCTACATCAAATTCAAGCCAAATTTCAAAATCTAGTAGATGAAACATGCTCAAAATTGAAATGGTTGCTAGTTTCCCACCTCAAAATAAGTTGATGGAGTGATTTTTTCAAAGAAACCCCACTTTCTCCATTCAAATTTGGCAAGAAATGCCCTCTAAAATGGAACAAAAGCCCCTCCATCAAATTCAAGCCAAATTTCAAAATTTAGTGGATGAAACATGCTCAGAATTGAAATGGTTGCTAGTTACTCACCTCAAAATAAGTTGATAGAGTGATTCTTCAAAAAAAACCCAACCTTTAGATAGCAATTTGGTGAAAAAGGGGAGCAAAAATGGTAGAGAGAGGGGTGGGCATCGGGTTGGAGAAGAAGGGAGGGGAGGGAAAAGAGGGTTTTGTACTGTACAGGCACATCACACCCGGTTTTAATAATAAACCGGCTGTGATAGGGGGCATCACAACGGGTTTGTAAGAAAAACCGGCTGTGATCTGCCAGGTGACTATCACAGCCGGTTTCTAACAAAAACCGGTTGTGATAGGGGTCATCACAGCCGGTTTTGACGTATGCTTGCCCCACCTAACTTAAAACCAGTTGTGATAGCCCATTTGAGAAAGTGGTTTGTGTAGTAATGCAAACGGCTCAGGCTCCCGATGTTTTTCCCCGCAGCAGCGCTCGGCCGGGTTAGCGATGTTTCTCTGCTCGGCTTAACTCCTGTTGGCGATTTTCTCCGCTTGGCTCGGCTCACAGGTGCTCATGTACCTTCCCCTGGAGTCGGATCTGCAACCATATTTATCCTCGTGTGACCAGGCGGTGCGAGACCTGCAGCCCTAGGACAACGTTGCCGCCATGGCAGCAGCAGGAGGAGAAGACCAGGAAGTCGAGACTGCCGTCGCAATTACGATTCCATCATCTCATCTACTGCTCAATCTGTCTGCCCGAACACATGACATGGTGCTCCCACACAGCCATATGGACGACAGGGTCCTTGGGGGTCATCAAGCAGATGGAGATCATGTAAAACATGCCTGATCGCTTATTTCTTTGATGTTTTTTTATTCTTCATCTACATGCTTTGACATGCGCATATGTTTTTTTTTTGTACTATGATTTTTGGCCGATATATGATATTATATAACATCCTCCGAGTAGTGATCTAGTACTGATTCGTGAATATATTATAGGTTGTAGAGAACACCAATTTGATAATGTTGGGACTACAGCAGATCAAGAATTAGGAGAAGAGGTAACAAAAAATTACATAATAGTATTCTAAGTGCATATCTTTAATTCTGCACTTGGTGTACAGGAAGTGGTTGATAAAGTTCAACACAATTTAATGGTACCTGAAGTTGGAATGGCTTTTGAATCAGAGAAGAAAGCTTACGATATGTACAACACATATGCTGGCACAGTTGGGTTCTCCGTTAGAAAGAGTGATACAAAGCGTCAAGGAGATGGTACTATGTATTTGAAATATTTTGTGTGCAGTAAAAAGGGACAAAGTGAGTCATCAAAGAGCACCAAAAGAACAGGTTGCAATGCTCGTATTCAGTTTAGTGTTAGTAGGGAGGATGTATGGACAGTCAAGAAGATTGTACTTGATCACAATCATTATCTTGCTAGTCCAAATAAAAGGCAAAATTTGAGGTCCCAATGAAGTGTTACAAAAGCAGACATACAATTAATTGCCCAGATAAGGGAAGGCGGGATGAAGCCAGCTCAGGTTTATGAGTTTATGAAGCAATTTTATGGAGGACCTAACAAAGTGCCATTCACACAAATGGATTGCAATAGTGTGATTGGTCGCCAGCAAAAGAAGTATTTAGAATCCAATGACGCGCAAACACTGCTGGAGTACTTGAAAAGTAAGCAGGTAGAGGATCCAACATTTTTTTATGCCATTCAAATAGATAAGGAAGATGGCAGGATGGTAAATTTCTTCTGGGCAGATGGTCAATCTGTCATGGATTATGCATGCTTTGGTGATGTTGTTTCATTTGATACAACATTTCAAACTTAGTTTGAAATGGCTTTTGATCCACTCCTTGGAACCAATCATCACATGCAAACAATCATTTTTGGGGCTGCACTATTATTTGATGAAACAATTGAATCATTTGTTTGGTTGTTTGAAACCTTTTTAACAGCTATGTGAGGGAAGCATCCAAGCACAATCTTCACTGATCAAGATGCCGCCATGGCAGTAGCAATTGCATATTTTTTCTGAAATATAAGTCATCACCTATGTTTGTGGAACATTTACGTCAATGCTGCTAAACATCTCGGACATGTAATTCATGAGCATCCCGAGAAATTTCTACCAAATTTTAAAAGATGTGTCTACGAAGACAGATCCGAGTTTACTTCAACAAGAAGTGGCATGAACTATTACAGAAGTACAACCTCTAGGACAATGAGTGGATGGGAAATCTATATGATTTGAGGGAAAAGTGGGCTGCTATCTATTGTGACTCATTTACAGCTGATATGAACTCGACTCAAAAGAGTGAAGGTATCAATAATGTATTCATGAAAAGATTTCGTAGGAAACTTGGTCTTTCAGAACTCCTTGTAGAATGTGAGAAGGTTTCTCAGAATCTTCGTCAACATGAATTGGATAATGATTTTAAATCACGTCGAAAGAACCCTATTCCTTTGAATCAAAACTTACCTCTACTGAAGACTGAAGTGGAATCATATACAACAAGGATGTATTCAGAGTTTGAGGAGGAACTTAAGGAACAATTTTCATTCTCCTGTAAATTATTACATTTTGAAGGGTCAATCTTAACATATGTGGTCACGCATATGCTCTCTGGTTATGGTGTAACAGTAATATTCAACAAAGCAGATATGACCGTTACAAGTGCTTGTCGGATGTACGAGTCCATAGGTATGTATACACATTTTACATTGCAATAATATAGTTTGTAATACCAATTGATGAGTTATGGTGCCTACATCTTATAGGTATACTGTGCAAGCATGCCTTCAAAGTATTCAGTACCAATGATGTTTTCGTTTTGTCACCGCAATACATACTGAATAGGTGGACAAAATATGGAAAGAGAGGATTTTATATTGAGAAACAAGGAGTTGAGAACGAAAGTTTGAAAAACAAAAGCTGCCCGTATCTCACGAAAGGCGACATCCATTGCACTAAAGTGCTCACGATCAAAAGAACTTCTTGATGATTTGGAAAAACCCATAGAAAAGTTGGACTTAGAAGCCGATACTTCTCTAAGCAAGATTCAAGAAGAAGGTAGTGAGGTTCCTCTAGTTTCAACTGATTGTGCTACAGGCACATTGAATGGTAATATATCATTTAGGATTCATAAGGTGGTAAAAGGCCCAAAGAATAAACGAGGGACCATATCCCTCGAAAAGAGTATGGCAAAGTCCTCACAAAAAAGAAAGGAAAAGGATATGGCAAATATAAAGAAAAGTGGTAAAAAGAAATGTACTGATCCTACCAAACTAGCATTGTCTTTCTGATTCTATGCTTCAATAGTTTACTTCACATGTTTGACTACAGGAAAAAAATTCAGAGAATGCAGAAGAAAAAAGATATGAGGGACATGAAGGTGATAATCCAGAGAAATTTATCGTAAGCCATATTACTTTGACCGTGTTCTCTTTTCATATTTCATTTGCTTACATGCATTTTTTATGAACAAGTTCATATTCTGTGCCACAGGATCTTAATGCTGATAGCATTGGTGTTAACAGTACAATGCCAAATTTTACAAATGATTTGTATAGACAATCTTCCTCCATGGCTGCTCCATTGATCCAAGAAGGATATTCTAATGCCGCAATGCCACACTTTAGTATGTACGGAAATTCCTCTACCGTGGGAACTCATATCCTAGGAGGATATATAAATCTATTACTTAGAGTTGATCGAGCTGCCATGTTACAACCAGCTGTTAAGAAATTAATTTTTGATGGGAGTGCCAAATGAAGAAAACATGTGACCTTTCTATGTTACACTGAAATTTATTTAAATTTGTACTATGTCAGTTGGGACCAAGTAATTCATTTATATTGTTTGAGAAGAATCACCATTTATGAGACAATCTTTATGTTTAATAGGTATCCACTTGTATTTTAGAATATCCAAATGAGACAGAGACAAAGTTACAAAACTTCCATATTTATTTCAGAAGAACCTCAATTTTTCAGCATATCCATACATTGTACAATTTGATAACTACATCGTACAATCTGATAACTACACTCTACTACTGCCTCCTTTTACATATGTTCGGTAGCCTCCTTTTGCTAACTGCACCATACAGTTTGTTACGTACATGTTGCATTGTGACTCAAATCCTACTTGGATTAGGACTCAATAGGGGTGTGCTTTAGGACTTCTAGTTCTACTAGGACTTGAGCGATGAATCCTACTAGGAGTAGGACTCCTACTTGTATGTATGGGGCTTTGGAGGGGACTATATAAACAAGGGGTAGAGGCTCTATCAAATCAATCAAGCCAAAGGGCAAACACCAAGGTCTCATCCAAGGCTTGTGAGAAGCAATTAGGAGCGCTCAAGAGGAATAGGCTAGATAGTTCTATAAGCACTAGATTCTTGTATGAGGCAAGAATCCGAGGGTCCTAGAGGGTCAAGTAGAGTTGTGAGGGAGCGGCAATCACTTGTACTCTTTCGGAGTTGTGCTTAAAGAATTTGCGGTCGGCTTCGCCAAATCCTATTCTCTTGTTGTGGTTGCTTCAACGTCGTCAACTAGGGTTTTCTACGAGATTCGTCTACTTCGTTCTTGATACTGTGCAAGCTCGTGTCGTTCTTGATACGAGGGGTATCAGATTCTAACAGTACACTCTACTGTCTAAATTTACATTTGCTCGACATCGTCCTTTTGTCAAAGTCTTGTATTTCAGCAAGCTTCATCTCCCCGCAGTCAGCCTCGAGTGCATCAGCTAACTTCATCTTCCAACAGCATCAGGCTCAAAGCCTTCCTTTTGCATCATCTCACATGTGACAACATACAGAAACATTATTTGACATCCCTTCATATTAGTGCATATTGGAATTATGGCAGAAGATGCTACCTTAGCCGTTGATAATTCAATTACCTGCCAATACGCCAAAGTTACAAACTAAACAATTCAGATATCATAATTCAGATCGGCCATTCAAAATAAGGAAAAAGAGCTTTGCAATTCTCTATATTGTTACCTGAATTTTTGGCACATAGCACTGCAGGCTTATCTACTTTTCTAACTGAATTCTCAAATCTGTCGTGCTTACAAAGTGGAAGTGCCCATCCTCATTGTATCACCCATGCTTCTGAAATTTTCACACAAAACATCAATGTAATTTGTAAGTAAATGAACATATCAGATCAGAGAGAGGCCGTCCATGGGGGTGGCAGTGGCAGACCAGGCCCGAGGCCTCATCTAGACGGCTGATGGCGACCTGGACCGGTCCGGGAAGCACTCCGGCACCAGGGAGGAGTCCTGGAGCCCCGACGGTGCGCCGGAGATGAGGGATGAGAAGCCATCGAGGCAGGCTGCCGAGGCTGCTGCGGACGGCGGCGGCGGTAGAGGATGACGGAGGTGGATGCGGCGGCAGCAGAGGAGGACGACGGAGGTGGATGCGGCGGCGGCGGCGGCGGCAGAGAAGGTCGACGGAGGTGGATGCGGCGGCGGCGACTCGATCTGTTTCCTGAGCCGAGGAGAAACATCGGGAGCCTAGCCGCGGGCTGCTGCGGAGGAATCCCGTCCGATCTATTAGCTGTGCCACGTGTCGCAGTTTTAGGCTGTCCTGCAGGGATGCCGCCGTGCAGGACTCCTGCAGGGAATTTTTTTCCTGAAGGATGCTGTTGGGGAGTAACAGCGGCGGTAGCAGAAGAAAGATGAACCGACCTGAGGAAACGTCGGAAGATATCGGGATTGGGAGATGAAAAGAAAGGTCTGAAGGGCAATATGGTGACTTAGGGACAAATATTACATGTATTAAGGTTCAAAAAGGAAATTATAAAGACCAAATGTCAGGTATAACAAAGTGCCAACGTTTCAAGGGTGGTTTTAGCGAAGCCGACGATTGGAGTCCTATAATCGCGAAACGCGTTGTTTGGTGTCCTATAATTGTAATTTTCTCTAGTCACAAAGCTCCCTTAGCAAGAGCATGGAACGGCAAAGTCACAAAGTTCCCTTATCTAACGTATATTCAGCAAATGGGTACTAGACTTTGAAATTGGTGTATGTGGAAAGGATTATGCAAATGTAGCTTTTGCTGGCTTGGAGAGCTGTCAGGAAATTTGCTTCTGACAATGCCCCATTCTTAACTGGACATGATTGGCATCAACAGCTTCGGCCGGCAATCATTGTGCGCATGTACTAAACACACAAACATTGTGGATATACGATGCTTAAGTCAGAGATAAAAAATAAGAGAGGAAAATATTCACATCTGTGTGCATGTGTTAGGAACTTCCACTTGCAGGCTTGCAGCACATGAGTTTGAGCAGAAATTGATCACACTTGCGTGCATGTGTCAGGGAACATCCACTTCCAGCACATGTGTTTGAACAGAAATTAAAACATAAAAAATTAGCATGTTCCCATCTATGAATTGTGGAGAACAGGAACAGATGTGTGCATGTGAATTGGTCATAATGATAGACTAAAGTTGTTTGCATGTGAATTAGATCATTTGGACCATCTATTCAACTATTTCTTCTTGAATACGCGCGCAGCGTACCATTGTATTAAGACATGGTACAAAGTTCGGTTACAACCCAAATGCAATGGACTCCAAATGGACACAAGCCGGCGAACCAGCTGAACACAAGCCGAGAGAAATATTGTAACATGAAATACTCACATCAAGGACAATCTAACCAACTGGCCCTACGCGAAGCCCTCAGGCAACACTCAATCCTACAAAGGGAGAGGTCTTACTCTTGTTCTTCAACATCGGGAACATGTCCGACAAAGTGTCCATGTGGTGCGCTGGAGGCCCTTCATCAAAGAATTGCTTCACCGCTTGACCTGCTATAGCCGTCAAAGGTAGAGGCACGCTGACCTCACTGAGTCGGTGCATAAGGAGCCCCTCCCCTCGTTTTGTCGGCTTGACGGCCGAGAGAGTGTCTAAGGCTTGGCGTTGGCTCCACCTAATGTCGAAAGCCCCAAGCAAAGGCAGCTGAGGAGGCGCGTCAACAAGGACCAGGTCAACTCGATGGCGACGAAGTGGCCTGTCCTATAGAGGCGCCGGAATGTCCTTCATGACATTGTTTATGAAGGCCTTAAAAGCCGCAGAATGGTCAACCTTTGGCACCACAACCGTGGGGGTTGTCTCCGCAAAAGCCAGCTCCGCGAACTCGACCAATGGTTGTGTCAGCGGGCAGTCAGCTAGCGCCACCACAGGGGACACGGGGGCAGCAACAACCTCAATCATGCCTCGGTCAACCTGAGATATGGCAGCCTGCTCAATAGCACAGTCGTGAGCTGGGCATTGCTGCCCAAGCAGGCCACCAGAGAGTGCCGTGCCACCACACGTAACTGAAGGCATCTCCAGCGAGGCACCCGCAACCGAAGCCGGATCCCGGATCTCTTGTGACCGGAAGGTGTGTTGGTGTTTTACCGGCAATCCCACTGAGGGGTATCCCAAGTTAGTAGAGTTTTGGTAGAGTACTTGTAAAATTAGGAACTCGATGGTTATATGACACGAGATTTATACGGGTTCGGATCGCCAACTAGTCGTAATACCCTATGTCATGTTGCTGATTTTGTATTACGTAGTGTGAATATCAGTACAAGGTCATCCTATTGATCTTGTGTATTGATCAACAAGGCTTGGGATTGTTCAAATTGTTTTGACAGGGGTCGCTGCCCAACTTATATACTGGTGGGCAAGGTTACAAGTCGTAAAGAGTGGAATCCTAGTCTAATTCGAGTAGTAACTCGTATAGATCTCGCTACGCAAGTACTTTCCATATATAGCGACTAGTTTCCTTATATTCGTAGAGTCCTGTGCTGCCCTGCGCCACGATCTCTACTCGTTGCCATATTCTGTCTTGGAGTCTTCTTGCGTCCGTGTTGGCCCTATGCCTTCATGTCCGACAAGGTGGCCACGAACAGCTTGGGTGAGGCAAGCCCTAGGGTGAAGTCGTCCACCTCTATGTTGAGCGCACCCATGATGGAGGACATGGTCATGGCCAAAGTGACCATGGCCAAGGAATCGGTGCTGGATAGTGTGAGAGCGGGGCCACCAATAGCAGCAGCAGGCAACGCACGCTCATTCGAGGTCGGAGGCGAGCGTGGCCATGCCCGCTCCTAGAAGGGAACACACAGCCGTCCAGCCGTGGCTGGCTCGAGCGAGGCGACAGGCGACGAGGCCGCAAGCAATCCTTGGTGCGGTGTCGAAGGACGTGGCAGCGCAAACACCGCGTTGGCTGACAGCATGAAGAAACTTGATACTTGAAAGAGAGACAGTTCAAGCATCTTGAATCGACCACCTTGGGAAAGGCACCTCCGTGGTGGCGCCTCTAGCTGAGGTGGCCATTCCCGATGTTGAAGGTCCCCACGTGACGGTGCGCGTCGCATCTCAACTCACTACCAACCATCCTGATTGACATGAGGAGGGTGATGTGTCACCTGGCCCCGGTCACCGCTCGGGGCAGCCCGACGAACCAACCGACGACAATCTTCATCAATCCACGCGCGGCAGGTGTTGTGTCGGGAGCGATGCTTGGCCGTCTGGGGCGGCAAAGAGGGTGGACAGCGGCCCCATCGCCGATGACGCTTGTGGTGCCCACCCTCACCGCGAAGGGGTGCACCACGATGGAGTGGAGAGCGAGCTTCGTCGTAGGCCCTGGCGAGGGGGGACGATGAGCCACCTCATAGTAGCTGGGGCGGGGCATGGTGGGCAAGGGAGACAGGGATGGGGAGTAGCCGTAGTCGATGCACTCCATCTCCTCATCATTTACCTGCACCCAGGAGAGCTCTGTAGCCTGCTGGCGAGGAAGAAGGGTCGCGCCGCCGGTGACGAGGGCGTAGGGGGGCTTTGTGGTCGCCGTAGTTGGGGTGGCTGCAGACGAGCTAGAGGAGGCGGGGTCTTGCATCCATGGCGCTCCGACAATGGCGGGCCACACAGGCCTAGATCGAGACCCGTTGAGGCATGGAAAAGGAAGGGGGCTGCATCTGCCGACAGCAGGTCAGGCCGGCCTACGAGCTGGATCGGATGGAGTGTTGGAGTAGAGGAGAAAAGAGGTGGAGAAGGAAGGGTGCTACATCGGCATGGTTGTAGGGGCTAGGGTGGTGACTCGGGTGCAACGGCCATGGGCAGCGGCGTGCTGGCCGGCAGCAGTAAGGCGGTAGCACAATGAAGGGTGGCTGAAGCGGCAGCGTCGGCGTGGTAGCAGCACAGAAGGTGCCGGCATGACGAGGAGGGTGGCGCGGCCGCACCAGGGAAAGCGATGGCGGTGCTGGTAGTGGCGGAGCGGAGAGTGGTGGTATGGCAGAGTTGTGCCACCGAGGCAATGGCTCACGGTGGCGGATGGCATGCCATGCATACATCTAGGGAGCATGGGAAATGGAAAGTGGGTCAGATCGGAATGGGCAGCAGTGGTCGGTGCTAGAAGAATGCGGCACCAAGCAGTTGTGTCCGGTGGTGATGCCCGACGGCCAGCCCGAGCTGCGCGACGGAGATGGAACACATCAGCAGCGTGGCATGCGGACACGAAGCAAGCAAGGGAAGGATAGGGGGGCTGGATGGACTAGGCAGAGATGCTCAGTGTGGCTCGCGCGGAGTGCCTCGATGGGAGCAGAGGCACCAGCAGCGTGCCATACGACGTCTCATGCTGGCAGGCACCAGCGATGATGGCGGCTAGTCGATGCGGTAGGGAAGGAAGGGGAAAGTAGGGGATTAGGATAGACTAGGGGGTGGTGAGGTTGGGCCGAGACGAATTGGGCCGCGTATGTGTGGAGGGTGGTGGTGGTTTTGACTGGTGGTTCGGGCCATGGGGGTGAAGGCACGACGGAGAGTGGTGGTATGGCGGAGAGTGGTGCTAAATTCTAATGTTTTTCTTTTATACTTACTTTAGTTTTGATTTGAATTTGAATTAGATTTCATATCGAAAGGAGGTTTGGATTGAGGATTTGAGTAAAGTATAGGAAAGTGATTTATTTGAAAGGTTTATTGATTAGAAATGTTTAGATATGGGTTGGCTTGCTTAGGATTTTCTAGGAGTTTGGTTTTGAAATTTAATATTCAAAAGAGTTTTGAATATTAATTAAAAGAGATGTTGTCGAGGGTTGACATTTAGAGTTCGAATAAAGATTCTAAGGGCAAGCAAGTGCATCACATATGAAGGTTTAAATCCATATTTTGATTTTTAAAATAGATGTTGAACATTAGGAAAAGAAAACATATATTTAATTAAAGAAAAAATTTAAGAACTTCATATTTTTAAAGTCCCCTTCCCCTACTAGCGCTGCTCCTTGCGCCAGTGCCGCCACCCCCATGGCCGTTGGCCGACCCTCTTCCCCTCCCCTGCTCTAAATCCCTAACATAGACGGTGGTGTCGAAACTTATAGGGCATTGCAAAGAGAGAGGGTCCTCTCAGCCGTGGTGGGGCAGGCGGTGCAAGCCAGATGTATCGAGGGAGCAGTGGAGGAAGACGGCGGGATGTGGATAGATGAAGACGAGAGGGTGGGGTGCGGTGTTTCTCTTTTATTTATTTATTTATTTATTTATTTATTTATTTTTGCATGGGTAGAGGATATAAAAAGATGACTAGGGCTCTCCACTAGTCATTATAATGAGAGCCCTCTTCACCCAGTCACCTGCATAATGCTTACAGTCTTGCTGGCATGACGAGGACAATTAATGAAACATTTATTCCTAGAGGAATTTTACGATGTTTGCGAGTAAGGTGAGCCATCCACTAACCCTGA
>WEIB01000165.1:0-25041 GCA_015476505.1 Urochloa ruziziensis
AAAAAGAGAAGATGACTCTTGAACTGAACTTGAACAGCACGAAGAGTGCTCTGAGCAAGGAGATTGAAGTCGTCTAGACCTTAAGCTCCGAGAAAAAGGAAGGTCTTGCGTCGCTAAAGATTTCTGAGAAGAAATGTCCTAGACTGACTGTCGGAGACAGAATCACTCGGAAGCCTTGTTGAAGAGCTCAAATCTCAAGGGGGAATTAGGCAATACCGCTCTTTTAGGAGACAGAAACGTGTCTGATGATCTTGCTAATAAAATTTGAGGCGAAGTCTGGCTGAGGTCAAAGAGCATTTGATTTATCGACAAGAGATGGAAAAAGGTGTTGTGCAGTTGCGCAATATCCTATTAGGTGCCTCAAGGCATATGGCCTCACACCCGAGCCCCTTGATACCAAAGAGTGCACAGATTATGATCTTTTCAACTGGCTTCGGGGTGCATTAAGTCTTTGACAACTGCGGGCGCGCCTTCGGCGAACTTAGCGCCGGTATAACTTGCTCATAACGTATGCCAGGCCATCTGGTGATTGCTTCGCGAAGACGCTGTGCACAGACGAGCCCCTATTGGACAAGTGTGATCTTAAGTCGCTTCTGATCCGAAGTTTTGAATGGCCCATGGCCAATTTGTGACGAAGTTCCAGTTCTTGCAAGTAACATTGCTAAAAACTTCATGAGAACTTTTACCAAGGTCCGCGGCTACAACTGCTGTTGATGAGGGACGGCGCCTCTCCCAGGTTTTTACTTCGTCTTGGCTTTATTTCGACGCGGCTTTAGATTCTAGTACTAAATTATTTGTATGCTCTGTTATGTTTTAGTTGCTTGCAGGGGTCGAAAAGCCGTGTGGACCCGACCCTTCTGCGAAGACATCTCAGGCTGCGAGATCGACTTTGGCTCCACCTGCTAACGATCCTTTGACCGGTGGCCCTGCTTCAGGAGGACATGAAAGAGGTAGATTTATTTCTAGGGCTTCCTTCTTTCTTTTGAGTTGAGAACACTGTAAATTTGGCTTGTATATGTCTAAATTCGTAGTTCTTGCGCAGGTTCCGGAGTCGGTTCCTGCGCAGGTTACCGAAGATATCTTCCCGTCGTTATACGACGTGGTCCTACGCGATGTCGTCGTCTGTTTGGGAACGTTTCACGCCAAACATCCCGATGGTCTTTGAACAATTCTGGGACTATCACATTAACAAGTATGAGCGCCTGAATCAAGCGACTAAGGACTTTCAACGTGATCCGATACAACACGATTCCATTATGCACACACGTCGTATGAATCGGGAGCATCGTCGCTTGGTGCGTATTTCTTCTGGTGTGGAGTTTCCTCCACTTTTATCCATGTTCTATCAAAGAAGAACCTGTCGACAAAACCCCGGTGAATGCACCTGTTTCATTCACAAAGTTGCCGCTAGGACATCTTTTAACTTGTTACGAGATGCTGGCGAAATCGCGTTGGCTCTTCTACGAGTGGTGCTGATATTTAATTTTATTTCCGAAGTATCTGTACTGCTACTTCGTGATCTCATTGTAATTAATTTTCGTAGAATACGATTCTGTAACTATGTAACAATGTATGCACTTTGTGATGAACGAAAACTTCTGAAAGAAGCGCCTCCCCCCCTTTTCGTTTATTACAAAGGGCATGGAGAAGTTGTATTTGTCTTGCGAAGTGACTCGTCAGTTAGTTCTTCGCTTGATGTACATTATCGCATATTTCATGGATAAATGGCATCTTTCTTTTTTCTTTTTTCCAGCTTTTCGCGTGGATTGTTTAGGTGAATTTTGCTGCGCGAAATGTGCTCTTAACTTTGAGCGTCGCGAGGTTCACCTATTGGGAGCTTTTAGCTCATCATCTTCGAAAGCTGATTCATCAACTTAATTGCGAATCACTTCGGAGCGTCTATTTTTGCTGCGTTCTTTCAGGAGTACCTTGTTTATATTTCACAAGGAAATTTACAACCTAGCGAGTACTTGCCTCATTAAAAACCTCACATCTTCGCCAGCCTGGGTGACTGAATCAAAGACTCTCCATGTGAGGAAAAGAGTACAAGCCCCGTTTACAAGTTTTCTAACATTTTACAACTCTTGACTCAACTTCTGAAAGTGGAAAATGAAAACAGTATGATCACTTTTTGGAGCATGTCTTGGTTCCAGAGTATGGCACTGTCTGTCCTTCTAGTGTTTCCAGTCTGTAGCCCCCTTTCTTTCTGTCTCCGAGACTAAGTAAGGTCCATCCCACTTGGTTTGGAGCTTTCCGGTTTCTCTTATCTTTTTCTTTAACACCAGGTCTCCTGTTTTTATTTCCTTCGGGATCATCTTCTTGTTTCTCCATCTTCGTGTCTCCTCTTGATAATCTGCCAAATTTTGCTGAGCTTGCTCTCTTATTTTGTGGACCACGTCGTTTGTGACTTCCATGTCTTCGGCCTCATGTGGATCTTCCACTCGCATTGATTCCATTTTGATCTCTTCTGGAGTCATTGCCTATTCACCATATAGCAATCTGAATGGTGTGAACTTCGTTGCTCTTGACTCAGTTGTGTTATGCGACCAGATAACTCTTGGCAATTCCTCAGCCCACTTACCCCTTGGCAGGTCTGTAAGGTTCTTTTTGATTCCTGTGAACACTATGCCATTGGCTCTTTCTACTGCGCCGTTCGATTGTGGGTGATATACTGATGCAAAGCATAGCTTTGTTCCCATCTCAAAGCAAAATTTCCTGAACTCTTCGCTATCAAACTGTTTTCCGTTATCTACTGTCAACTCTCAGGGCACACCGAAGCGACAGATGATGTTCTGCCAGAAGAACTTCTGAACAGTTGCCGAAGTTATTGTTTGAACTGGTTTTGCTTCTATCCACTTTGAGAAGTATTCTACTGCAACGATTGCGTACTTGTAATTTCCTGGTGCCGTTGGCAATGGCCCAACTATGTCCATCCCCCACCGAGCAAGTGGCCAAAGCGGTGGGATAAGCTGTATCTCGTACGAAGATGCTTTGTGGTATGGGAAGCTGTTTCTGGCAGTTTTGACATATTCTGACCACATTATCTGCGTCGCGAACTGCTATTGGCCAATAAAAGCCCTGCCTAAAAGCCTTGCCCACAAGTTCTCTTGTGCCCAGATGCGAAGCGCAAGATCCAGCGTCCTTTTCCACCAGCGTCTATCTCTAGACAGCCTCTCCCTAGTTCTGCCCACAGGATCTGCTGGGTCTAAGCAGGAGCCGCAGCATGTCCATAAAAGGACCTTCCAGGGGGTATAAATGCATTAGAGAATTTACTTCGTGGCAACCCTGCCACCAGGTCCTACTGACCTAATTACTTGCGACTCGTACCGACCAGACCCAGTCCTCTGCCAGGGTCTGTCTCCAGTAGCCCTGTTGTCCATCCATGGCCCCCTTGGACAGGTTACTAAGGCTGGCTAGCGGGGTGTGGACCAAGGCCTCACATAAATAGGCATTCCCGAAGGCTATGCCTTTTCGGCATGCGGGACTGTACTTAATCAATGGAAAGATTCTCCGCGAAACGGTCCCTTAGTGATGACCAGAGTGGCTCTCAAGATAAAATACCCTAGCGGGGTTACCCTTCCACTCTCAGTCTTTAAAAGACTCTATTTAATGTAAATAAGTATCGGTCTTGAATGAACTATTGTTATAGAATAGCTGTTCTAGTATGACTACATAGAGAAATTAATTTTGGCACAATTAAGTAGTATTAATAACTGGGACTTGCCTTGCCCTGCATCAAGTTCGTGTCCTAATTCTTCTTAGTAGTCGGGATCTAGGCCGTCGTTCTCAGGGTCAGTGTCTGTAAAGACGTGGTTATAAATTAGTCACACAGATCAATACACCAATCAAGGGTTAAAGGGGTTGGTGGTTTGGAAATCTAGGGTCTCTATTGGGGTTTTCCCCTTTTGGAATTAACCTAGAAGGATAGATATTTTATTCCAGGAGGTGTAGATGTGGGTTTTTAGAAAACAGGACATTTCTAGGCTTAGAAATTATCCTAGGATTTTTGGTGAAATTTTGAGAATTTTTGGAAAGCTCTAAGGTGGAGAAACAACTTCTTGTGTGCACTAAGCCGGGTGTACTTAGCATTTTCTAGGGGGAGAGAGACATGCGGGCCCGAGGAGGCAGACCCGCGCCTGGTCACTGTGGTCCCGTGGACCACGACCCATGGACCAGTGGCCCACTGGGTCTATGGCCCATGTGGACCGAGCGCATGGAGGGGAAAGCGGAGAAGGTGGCGGTCGTGTGGCTTGGCTGGGCCACTAGCCCGTGGGGCCACGGCCAGCGTGGCAGCCGCGTGGGCGCCACACCAGCGCTAGCTGGGAGGGATAGCGACGCGCGGCGGCGGAAGCAGGACAGCTCGCCGGAGTTGCTCGCTCCGGTCGCCCTAGGTCACTGCGGAGGCTAGGATTTGGCGTAGGGGTAGAAGGCGGCATGGTAGAGCAGCTGGGCATGTTGTGGCGCAGCACGGCGGCTCGAGGCGGCTGCTTGAGCTCATCGGAGCTCGGGCAGAGGGCGGCGAGAGAGGGAAAACGGGGTAGGGTGCCCTTTGGCTTTAGCGGCGACCTGGGTGCGCGCAGGGGGTAGCATGGGGTACGCCGGCGTGGCTACGTGTGGGAAGAAAGGGCCGGGGCAGCCGGCGGCTCACCGGAGTACGGCGGCGCGCGTGCGGGCGCTGGCGGCACTCAGCCAGGTCGTGTGAAGGGCGGGGAGAGGAGGAGGGGGGGCGCGCAGGATTGCGGCGAGGGCTTACCAGGGATATGGTGAGCGGAAGGGAGGAGAGTGCGGCTCGGCCGGCGTGCGGCGGCGCCGAGCTTGAGCTTGCCGGAGTGGGTGTGTGTGTGTGTGGAGGCGGGTGTGTGGGGATGAAGGAGGAGGAGGGGCGCGGGGGACTATTTATAATCCAGAGATGGCATCCCGGGGGGTCCTCCGGCCTTCACCCGTGGCCAGCCGCGTGGCGGGGAGGTGGCTCCGACGGCAAGCTTCGCTTGGAGCCGCGGGAGGTGGGCGGCACTGCACCAGCGGTACGCTGGAGTGCCGTGAGGGTGACACACGGTACGCTCGTCCCCCTAGGCTCGATCTGAGCCAATGGAGGGAGATCAAGCGGCGATGGCGGCGGCGAAGGGAGAGGGAAGGGGAAAGAACGGGTGACGTCAGCGCGACATCACCCGGCCGGCGGCATGTGCCGCGTGGGCTGCACGCGCGGGGAAGAAGTCGGGGGAGGCGAAGTAGACTTAGGGGAGGGGGGCTGGGCTGTCGGCTGGTTTCGGCCCAAGAGTAAGTTTTCTCCTTTTCTTTTCTTTTCTAATTTGAGTTTGAGTTGGAATTTGAATTCTAATTCAAATTCAAATTCAATTTGGTTTTTGGGCATGGTTTGTGCTCTAGAGTTATTCTAAAGTTAGAACAAGCATATGCACATGGTTTATTTCAAAAATAAACTAATGCATTATATTTTCTAATGCATAATCCTATTTGAGTAATTCAAATTTTAATTGTTATAATTTCCCAAATTCTTTTTAAATGCATTTGAAATTTTGGGGTGTTACAAGTTTGCTGCATGTGGACAGGAGGAGTTGACAAGAAGAAAGCAATGAAGGGCACAAGGGTTGAAGGCAGCTTATTGCAGAAGGTTAGGGCATGCTTGCTTGCTTACTTGCAAGGGATATCTATATAACCTATATAATCAACCCTCACTATCTGATTTCTCTCAATCCTTAGCAATCCATGTCAGCACACATCATCTTCCAGCAAATACCAACAATCAATATCAGCGGCCCACTCAATTTTCCTTCAATCTCCACCAACGCAGATGCAAACAATCACTGTAGTGGCATTAACATTAACATAAATCTCAAGTGCTCCAGTAGCAAGCCATTCATTCATTTGCATGGTCCTTTGGTTCTCTGTCTAGCCCTATAAATAGTCTATGCCGTGCTCTTACGCATCAGGGTCACCGACAAGGCGAAGGAGGGATGCAAGAAGAAGTGGCAGCAGGCCGCCACCGCTGCCGCCAAGAAAGTTATCCCGGGACCAGACGAACCATGTCCGAGGAACTACGACGTCTTCGACGTCACGCTGTTGGGAACGCCAACGTCATGGAGAGCGACGAAGACGAGGGAACAAGCGGTGGCGTGCAGTCTGATGTCGTCCACCAAGGCGACGATGGTAACGGCGGCAGCGGCGATGTGTGGGCGAGACGACTTGTGGCTACTGCACGAAGTTCCTCTTCATTTAGATATTATTATGTTGCATTTCTAAGCAGCAAGAAGTCAAGTTCGGGAGAAAATAAATACTATGTCCCATACGAAAATCTACCAAAAAGCTCTCTCAAATACCCGCAGTAACGCGCGGGGAATCACCTAGTATCTACTATTTCTATCTCGATCTCTGTACTATTTCGTAGTGTTTGTTCGGTTTCTCTCTCTCTGATTTGGGTTCTCCCCTTCCCCTTCTTTCCCGTTTCTTCTCTCTTTCATGTCTCTTCAAACTTAATTTGTGGTGTAACCTTGTCTTAATTTTAATCTGGGCTTTTAATAAGCAGCCTTTAATTTAGTCTCTTCTCCAGGTCCAGGATGCATTTGTGACTTGCGTGCTAGCTAATCGATCGATGTTTCCATGCATGGGGTTCTTGTGTTGTTCTTGTTCCTCTGGACGAGAGATTCGCTTCAACCAAATTGTGTTTAGAAAAGTTAGCATATTCTAGTAGCTGAAGCTGTCAGTTCTTACTTTACAATCATGTAGCAGCGTTTCAAAAATAGTCATGCAGCAGCTGATAGATTTGCCGTGCATGCTTTTGGGCAATTGTTTTTGAGTTATAGAAAGGTGTTACTTTTACCTGCTGCGTGTTCAAGTTCAACAGCAATTAGTGATGCGTGTATAGTATATCATTGCTCGTATTATAGAAAAAGCGGATCTTGCCCCCGCGGCGACTGGGGCGGCGACACCAGCAGCGCGCCGCTAGGGCTCCACCGACGAGCGTCATTGAGGCGCGCAGGAGGAGGTCTGCGCGGGGCCACAAGTGGCGGCCTCCGCAGGCTGCTGAACCGCACGGGTGGTGACCTACGCGGAGTCATGGGGTGGTGCGGGAGAGCATCAGCGCCGGAGTCAGGTGCGAGGGTGCTCGTCACCGTTGGAAGCCCATTCTCACCGCCATACGTGCATGCTGTTGGTTCCGAGAGGTCCGGAATGGCTGCCTATGATAGGTTGCAATGCGATGGTTGCCTATGGTAGGTCGCAATGCGTGCGCACCGCCGGAACTGATGGGCTGCAAATTGGGCTCATGGCAGGTCTTTTGTTTCGCTCTACTCGATCTTTATCGGTCGATGACGGCGGTGATTTTGTGCATTGTTCTCCTTCTTGAAGGCAACATTGGAAGGATCTTGCCGCTTCTTCTCCAGATGAAAACATTTGAACTACTTGGATGGTTCTGGCAGCGGCGGCATCTTGATGTCGCGTCCCTCTTGGGGCCGTTGCCGTGGAGTTGTTGAGTCACGTGGTGTTGCAGTCAAGATCGTTTATTTTGTGACAGTGTAGGGTGTTTGTTCAAGCTTAAGGCTGCAGTCAAGATCGACTCAGTGCGGTTACTGTGTGATACGAGTATCAAGCTATGGTTAGTCGTCTCTTGCAGATTTTCTTTCATCAACTGTTTCTAAGTAGACAAAGAGGTGAAGGAGTGTTGTTGTGCGAGGACAATTCAAGATTGAAGCAAAGACATAGAAGAAGATCGAAACTTAGTCTTTATTTACTCATTTAGTCTTTAGCCTTGTTTCATGTTGTTTGGAGTGTCTCTATGTTGAGACTTGGAGTCTAAGTACTCATGTATTGTCTGGTGGCTATATGTGGCCATAATTGTTTCTTTGTGGTCGTAGACATTCACATGTGAATGTTCAAGACCGGATATTTTCCTAATCTAAAAATCATCAATCAATTTCTTCTAGTTCTTCTAAATTTATTTGGAGAGCCTGCGAACTTCTTCGTCACAAGTTACCACACGATTTTCTGGTCACACGTGTGCATGCTTTGCCTTGTTTAAACATCCACAAAGCTACTACCCAATTCAGCTAGTAAATTGCATCTCGCAAAGTCAGCAACTGCTTGTCTATGCTGCCCAGCTTGATCTTGTTGTCTCATATGCGTAGATTGCAAGATGCTTGTAAGAAACAAAATAAACTAAATTGCTAGTTTCCCCAAGTTCTTGGGACTTGGACATTCAAAGATTCCTTAAGTTTCATTGACGACAGGCTGCTTACTGTTGTTGCATCGCTGTTCAGAGCTACATGGCTAACTTTTAACTCCTCTACATAGTTTTGATAGAACTTGATGGTGTGTTCCTTTAATTCCAACCTTCAGCTTGTCTCGAAATAACATGCTCATTCATCAATAGTTAAGCAGACTGAAACAACTAGTCACATTTTTAATTTCCTTCCTTGCTGAATTGTTGATTGAGATTTTCGTTCCTTAACCCTCATTCTTATAAAACTTGCAGTTTGCAGCGCTTGTGTTGAATTTACAGCCCGTTACCTGTTTAGCTAGGAAAAAATAAAACAGAATCCAAACAACATGAAATTTCTGTGCATACTAGCTAGATCTGTGAATATTAGAATAATTTGACGTGAGCAATGCAGTTAATTTAATTTATCTGAAGAGCCGATATGGATTTGATTCAATGCGAAATGATACGTTGCACAATCTTATATACTACCTCCGTTCTAAATTATAGGTCGTTTTTGTTTTATTAGGTTTATAATCTTTGTTATGTACCTAGATAAACTTTATGTCTAGATTCGTAATAAAATCTATGAACCTAGAAAACCCAAAACGACCTATAATTTGGAACGGAGGAAGTACCTATTTCATTCTAGATGCACATATATACGCATTATATTGCATGAACTCTGTTTGAAACAACTGAAATATATCGAAGGGTGCTACCCACACTGATCATCTTTTTTCCTGTAAAGAATATCTGATTTCTGCCAACTCTTTGCTCAATTATTTTAGCTAGGTATATATGGTTATAACAAAATTTATGTATAGTTGCTGATATTATGATATGCTCCATTTAGGGGTCATGAACCTAAGTGAAAGCATGTTTACAAACTAAAGCAATCTGATTGATAGGAGTACTTAGCCTCTTACTGCAGTGTTGATTGCATGTTCCTTGGTTTTTTTATCGATTAATAAGCGAGTAAACCAACAAACTTGATTGCTATTACTTTCAAGCATTATCTACACAATTGATACTACCAAATGTTGCAATGAGCTAAATGGACAAGGCTAAGTTCTAAAGATATTGAATCAGTTTCAATGCCGGCCCAAACATCTTGTCATTAAAGGTTTGGTTAAGGCGTCACAGTTTCCCGATTCAAAATGTTGAGCCTACTGATGCATGGATGTCAGTCAATTAACATTTCACCCTAGCTGAAAGCCTGAAAGAAACACCTGGAAGATGCAAGTTCCCTAGACGATCAAGAAACTAAACGGACAGTAGACTACTACTTCAGATACGTTCCATACATAATTAGTGAAAGCAAGTATATAGTAACCAATCTGAAGAAGAAGCAATTTTTTTAGGAACCTACGAGCAGGCGAATTGTAACAGCACAGGCGTTTAAGTTTCCAATCAAGTCATCATGAGCCTAATGGTGAAGAAGGGTTTTCAAAATGGTCATTGGGTCCAATTTCAATTTTTTTGGACTAAATTCTTCCCAAAAGTGCAAATTGAGTTAAAAGTGAAAAAAAAAAAATTCAAACAAAAATTTGGATCACTTGTTTGAAGTGTTGGGAACTCAGTTCACTCAGGTTTGGATTTAAGTTAGGCTCGTAAGCACCGCAATTAAATGGTGGAAGAAAAAGATTGAAGTTACTATTCCCCATCTATAAGCAGATTTCGGCTAAGTCTGAAAATAGCAGCGATTTGCCATTTTGGAGCAGGATTAACTTTGGATTTTCTTTTGGACTACCCTATGACTCAAAACAATAGGGGAAGAGGGTAGTTAAAGTTTGCTGAAAGAGGAAAATTACAACTTATCTTGGTCGTAAGGTTTCCTTTTGAACCAGCCCAAAACAGGCAAATGTAATGTCACCTGTCAGCCTAAGAAAATATTCTAAGTCTGGGAGCCACAGCAATTCCTCAACTTTGAGCCTCGATTTTGACGGGTTTTGTGCATAAAAGCTTGTGAAGGACATGATGTAGTGGATCTTGGATGGTCATAGGTTCAGTGTGTGTTCTTGCTGAAGTTATAAAGTGAAGTTTTCATATTTAAACTCGAATTTGAAGTTGGTTAAATCGAACTGTTTCAGCCTTTTAGCCGAAATTATTCCAAGTCTGGAAACAGCGGCAAAGGGGCATGTTGATGCATCGGCTTTGAGGGTTTTTGTGTACACACTTTCAAGGAGATCATTAATAAATGAATTTTGGAGGTCCAGAGGTTTGATAGGATTTCATGTTCAGGTTTAAAAGGGGCGTTTGTCATGTTAAAGTTGAGCTCGAAATGGGTTAAGTGGATCCGTTTAAGTCCCAGCCGAACTCTGAAAATTTTCGTCTGGAAGAACAGACCCCAACAGCATTTGGTCCAAGTTCAGAGACGAATTCCTTAAATTTTGGTATAGGATCCATATATGTTTAAGATGCAAAATGGAATCAGACATGTATGAAGAGGTACCATGTTAAATTTCAGAAGATTTCAACGTTGTTGATAATTATTTGAGGCTTGTGCAAATCACTCGGTTAGATAAAATTTCTCTGCAAATCCCATCTGTTCTTCTTCAGACAGTCCACAGCCAGAGTGATCCAAAAATTTAGAACTCGATCTCGTGTTAGTTTTTGAGATTGAAACCTTGGGCATATGGAGGAAATTGTATCCCTTGATCAGTATTTCAAGATTCGTATAAGGAATTGGACAATTCAAATTGAAATTTGAGAACAATTCGAATGGGTAAGGATTGAACTGTCAAAAAGTGACAGACCTCATATGATAGTAAATTGACCGATACTCAGAGCTTCACATGTCTCGATTTGTTGACCTCTTGATATGTCACCAAAAACAAAAATTGGAGACCAATGATCCAGCTGAAACTCTTATATAGGAAGTTTGAAAAGTTTGGTTACGAATTTTGGAAAAAGATTGAAGGGAAGGGTCTGTTTGGGAAGAAAGAAATAGAGGAGGAACAGAGGGCCGGCGGCAGCTGCCTGCCTGCTTGCCGCCGACGAAGGACGTCGGTTTTCGGCCGTGCCACGCGTCGACGTCGGGCAAGGACACCGCTGCCGGGTCGAGCATGAGGTGGCGAGGGGATTGACGATAAGATTTCGAATTTATACCGCGTCTTCGTCATCCAATTCCTCCTTTCCCGCCAGTTCACCACTCCACCGCCGCCTCGGTCGCCGGCGAAGCTAACCGCCGTCCAAACCCCTCCGCTAAAAGCTTCGCCTAGAAGTTCTCCACGACCTGCACTTGGTCCCATTCGAAGTCGTCCATCACAGAGGCCACACGACCCCATCTTCTTCAGCAAAATCAACATCCTCTGTTCTTGGTAAGGGTCCCCATGGATCGATGGGTTGCCGTGGTTCTTGTTGATGTTTGAGCACAGGAATGGGTCGAGCATGTCGTGTAGATTGTTGTGGTGGTCTCCGTTGGGTTGGAGCCTCACCGGGCCGGCCGGCGCAGCCTCGCCGCCGCTGGCATTCCGGCTGCTCGCATCGCCGCCATGCTTTACCGAGTTCTGGGCGCCGGGAAAATAAAGGAAGGGGAGCACTAGATGTTCTAGGTCGAGGAAAAGGTGCTGGGCATGTTCGAGTCGAAGGTTTCGCCGCCGTTGAGTCGGCCGCCGCCGCAAACCCTAGCCTTGCCGCCGCCACCCTGCGCCGTCGTTCCACTGCTTCCCCGCCCAAACCGCCACCACCAGTGTGTGTGTCTCGCTTTGGGGGTTCGATTCCAGGCCGTGTCGAGGCCGGAGCACTCGCCGACGGTGAGTTCCCGCCGGTCAAAGCCGGCCGACGCCTGACAGGGCCGCTCGGCCTGTTCTGAGGGCGCCAGGGACCCGAGGGGAGAAGACAGAGAAGGCTAGGGGGTTATGGGTAAAATGTCCATTTGGATTTAGAATTAGATTTAAATTTCAGTTTTCACTCTAAAATTCATAGTAAATTGTAGAAGTGTCCAAAAATAGTGAGACCAATTATTTAGAACTTTTTTTATTTTCTTTTATGCATTAAAATTCTTAAACCCTAGGTAGATTAATAAAAATAATTAGGTATTTATTTGTTTGCCTTCTTTAAGGTATTTAAATAAATACTTAATCATTTCTAAAATGTTTAATAATTCTGGATAATGATTTATAATTAGAAATTAATCATAAATAGGCTTTTTATTTAGTTATTTATTCTTTTTAGAAGTAGAAGTTAATTAGTAATCTTTTTATAATAAATTAAAAATGCTTAAGGGCTAGTAAATTAGGGAAAATGTGGGTTAGTTTGCTAAAAAGGGTAGTTAGTGTTGGCTTGCAACTTTATCATGAAGATAAGTTGTATGCCTTTGTTTTCAAATTTTGCATAAGTTAATCTCTAGCTTGCATCATACCGTAGAAGCAGAAGCTCCGGAGCCCGAGTCCGTGGAGTTGGCCGAGGAGGAGCAGCAATTCAAGGAGGTGTTCGTGATTGCTCCAAGAGCCGAAGGATCCTTCGCCAAAACTAACCTTTTCATAACTGAAGGCAAGCCCCAGTGCATCTACCCGATTACTTTCGGAATTTATTAGATCATGTGTCCAAATCTTTGATATCATTTTATACATTAAGTATAGGAGTTGATTGAAACCTTACTTTTATGCACAATCCAACCTTGATATTAAGGACATCTTTACCACCTGTCCATAATGCTTAGTAATAACCTATGCTTAGTCATGCTTAGAAATGCTACCTTGAGTAACTCTGTTGCTCAGCCACTTAGGGTAATATTGATCTTGTTCTTGAATCATAAAAAATGGCTGTTTTGGAGGTGTGGACAGAAGCTTGGGATGGGATCAAGATGGAGCTTGATTCTATAGTTCTGTCTACTTTGAATAATGTTGCTAAGGCCCGTTCGTTGTTTTAACCGCTGATCAAGTGATCTTACCTGGTAACTTACTGGGATGGGGAACCAGCAAGCCCGGTAGGTTGGTTGACTCTCTGAGTGGAAATACAGTTTACCTGTGCTTGCTGAGTCGGAGAAGGGCGGGGGCGTAGCCTGAAACTCACATGGTGGTCAGGCCAGACGTGGGGCCTCATGTGGGGGTGCGCTTCCGGGTTCGGGTAATTATATTTCCAGTCGTTGAGTATGGCCAGTCGAAAGGATTGTTGCGTGCAGCCCGATTAGCTGCGCGTGGCTGGGAACTAGGTCTCTCCTGCAGGATGTAAATCGGTCCGGATCGCCACAATTCTTGGTTATGAATGCGCTTGATCACTGTTAAGCATCGTAGAAGAAACAAGTGGACTATGAAGTTTTTCTTGATTCAATATGCTGATTGATCTAGTTACCACTTGTATGAAAAATACTTTGTAATCTAGATACTATAGGTAAGAACTAAACTTGAGATAAAACATGAAAATATAAGGTTCCAGTTTTAGTAAGCTTTCAGCAAAATGTTGAGTCAGCCAGTCCACTCAAAAGCTTTGCATACTCCTTGAGGTCCTTTTATTTTTGGTTAGACGGGTCAGTCTTGCTGAGTACCTTTGTACTCAGGGGATCCTCTGTTGTTGTTTTTCAGAAGCACCGCAGTCCGCAGTGGAAGACGAAGTCCTGAAGAACTAGAACATCGATGGGTCTCAGATGTTCTGGTGTTTGGCCAGAGTTGTATAGTTAACTTTATCATGGGACTGCCCTGGCTGGTTGTTTTAAACTCTTAGTAGGGTTTGACTTGCACCTAAGTTTGTTTCAACTTATGGTTTGTAATAATTCGCATCTTGAGTTAGTTATGTAAAAAGGTAATGCTTGTTGATGCTTTTCCTTCTTGGAAGCGATCCTGATGTATGGCTAAGATTCAAAGTTGTTCGTGGATGATTCGGGTTGTCCCGGGGACACTCGACGGACTACCGGATTTACACTGTTTCAAGTGCGTTGAGTTTAATTACTGTTGTGACAGTGATTGGGCGCACTTGAGCCAGTTTAAATTGGACGGTTCCGCCACAGGAATCGCCGACTTGAACATTTGTAAATGCATGCAAAGGATTGTGGCATTACAAAAATTTGTGAAGGAGGGAGTGAATGGAGAGTACTCCAAGATCACCCTACTACAAGCAAAAATTGAGCTAATAATATTATTGGCGGCATGAATCCACCTGTAAAATTGTGGCATTAAAAGCAAAATTTGAGCTAATAACATTATTGTCGGCATGAATCCACCTGTAAAAAGTTCTACATCACAGAGCAAGCATACGGGTTCTCCTCGCTGATGAACTCATTAGGGTGTGTGCAGTGCAGGAACGCCGTGTCATGGTATCCTTTGAGCTCAGGGTACGTGTAGCTGACGCCGTACGGGTAGCCGTAGCCGCCGCCGTAGCCGTAACCCCCACCACCGCACGGCGAGCAGTAGCCGCCGCGGTGGCATGGGTGGGAGTAGTCGACGAACCGCGGGTGCGTGCAGGGGATGAAGTAGGGAGCGACGACCTCCGTGACCTTCTTCTTGTCGTCCTTCTTGTCATCCTTTTTGTCGTCTTTCTTCTCCTCCTTCTTCTTATCGTCTTTTTTCTCCTCCTTCTTCTCCTCCTTCTTCTCCTCTTTCTTCACCTCGACCTTCTCCTCCTTGACGATCTTCTTCTTCTCGATCTTGTCGACGACACCCCGCTTGCGCGTCCTCTTGTAGATGTACTCGAGGAGCTTCTTCTCGTCGATGACGCCCTCGATGGTGCACGTGTTCTTGGCGAGGTCCGTCTTGGCCGCATAGATGCCTTCATCATCAGTATATTAATAACTTGAACATGTGAGTATTGGGATTAATGGGAGTAGATGTTTACTTGGATCGACATATAGAAGAACTGTCAGAGAGTGTTAGAGATTACTCTTGTGCTCCAGCAGAATCTCTTTGACCTTGGCTGCACAATCGGGGCAATGCAAGGCAACTTTTACTGTGATGATGTTCAACTCCTGCATGACCAAACCAATCAAAACAAACGATAGAAGCACATGTATGTACACAGTAGTCTCCATGGTCTGTGCCAAGGAAACTTGGCTAATTAATGCGAATTGTGCAGAGATGTATATTCATTATCAGAGATGGATGGAACTTTTACCTCCTCCTTTTTCTTGACCTCAATGACGACGCCATCCTTCTTGGGAGCAGGAGGAACCAGCTCGACCTTCTTCCGGCAACGCTTCTCGACTTTTTTTCTGAGCTTCTCGGCGTCGAAGCCGACGCCCTTCACTGTCACCTTCCCTGCCTTAACGTCCAGTTTCACCTCTTCAACCCCTGCCGTGCCCATCCATATTCACATCACATATGTTTAAAAAAAATTCAGATCACATTATTATCACATATATAATTAAGTTGGCAGGAAGGGTCATACACGCCGGCCGCTCTTGTATCTGCACACGGCATATTCGCAAGCACTAGCACTGCAGTAGACAGGAGTGTACTATACGCACCTGGGAACTCGGTGAACTGGGTCTGGATATCGCGCGCGCACTGGGCGCAGTGGACGTACACCTTGTACACGGCCGTCTTCACCTCCACCACCTTCTTCTCATCTGCCTTCTTGTCATCCGGCTTCTTGTCATCCTTCTTCTTGTCATCCGGCTTCTTGTCATCCTTCTTCTTGTCATCCGGCTTCTTCTCGTCCTTCTTCTTGTCATCGGGCTTCTTCTCATCCTTCTTCTTGTCATCCGGCTTCTTGTCATCCTTCTTCTTGTCATCCGGCTTCTTCTCATCCTTCTTCTTGTCATCCGGCTTCTTGTCATCCTTCTTCTTGTCATCCGGCTTCTTCTCATCCGCCTTCTTCACCTCCGGCTTCTTGTCGTCCTTCTTCTTGTCATCCGCCTTGTCTCCCATGGTGCCGACGCCGACGATTTGCAGCGGCGACGTGTGTGTCACTCAGTACTCACTCAACTTATGGCACCACCACCTCCGCCCTTCGCACGTTGCCACTGCTTATAAACACTGCGCAGCGCTCGGACACTTGCCAATGACGTGCAAGAGGATGGCAATTGCTGGGGGTTAGGGGTCCTGGTCACGTGAGCAGGAAGCTTGAGACATGCAGCCATGCAGGGGTTAGTTGGGAATTTGTTGGAGGCGGTTCACGGATTCAGGAGATGGTTGTTGGGAAAACCAGTGACGAGGTTCAGAACTTGGCAAGTGTTTTCCAGTTGGAAGTTCTTTAATTCGTGAATCCAAGCGCATGCTGCATCAGCAGTTAGCTCCGCGACCGGGAATTCGTTTGGGCTGTTGCAATTGACCAGCTAGTCAATCTCCAGGGAGAATAGAATAATCTGCGTGTACTTCAAAACGAATGTGCCAATGCAATTCGTACTCGAAACGAAAGGATTTGATGGTTTTCCAGGTCCACTCTGTGATCATCATCAGCGTGCACGAAAAGGAGGACGAAAATCGTCAACGGTGGATTAAAAGTTGGCAGAAAAAGGAAGGGATTCCAAGTCAGTTTTCGTGCATCCAGCCAGTAGCAAGCAGCAGGAAAGAAAAAACCGATCGCCTTCCAAATCCAGAAGTCCTACTAGGCCGAGCCCAAATCATTTCCACATTAGGCCCATTACATCACACGTCGCTCGCGCGCGCGCGCTTCAGATCGAGCAAGGCCCCGCCCCATAGGAAGGCCCAGCCTGCCGAAGAACACCGAGACAGGCGCACACCTCGGCGGCCGCGCCGGAGCCGCAGAGCTGGTCACATCACATGGCGCGGCGCGATCCCCGGCTGCCTTGCCCGGCCCCACGTTGGCAGGCGGCAGGGCCCCGCTCCTCCGTGCCGCCGCGGGAGCCGGGAGCACGGCCGGAATGCCAGGCGGCAGCAGTGTCGAACGCGACGCCGACGCGGATGGGATGGGATGCGGCGGGGCCGGGCTTGATTTGATTGCCCGCCTGCCCGCGCCCCGACCCGCCCGGTACGGCACCCCGCGGAGCCGTTGGGCCGCCGCGCCCGTGGTCCGACGCCTGTGTTTTCTCACCCCACCGGCCCACCGTACTCCCCGTGCACGACGCCGATGGCCCCCACCCCCTCTGCCCTTTCAATTTGTCGTGTCGTGTCACGCACGCACGCACGCTGTGTCCAGTCCCACGACACGGAACCAGGGATGAGCAAGCGACTTGGCACAGGCGATCTCTCCCCCTTGTCCCTCTCTCGAACGACATGTCACATTTAATTTAATTTGTCAAGAGGTGAAGGAAATGTTTACTTTTGCATACTGTCATTGCGGAAAATCCGAAAAAAAATTAGCAAATCGCGTCGAATTCGAACTACTCCTATTTTCCTCGCTCCCATGATTGTTGGTTAAGCTAACCCAGCTGGGGTTTATTTTCTGTCGAAGTGGGCCCGGGCCGTCACAAGAGAAGGAGGCAGCGATTTATTTACCCGGTATATCGCGTTTTCTCGTCGGTTACAGATCTGATCCGCGCCACCACGCCACGCCTCCCTCTCAGGTGAGATAAACTCCCACCTCGCCACCTCCCCCCGCCTGTCTCTCTATTTCTCTCCCGATTTTCTTTTTTCTCCACGCACGGCAGGATTTTTCCTCCGCTTTCCCCATTTCCTCCGTATTTTATTCGATTTCGAGGTCGGTTTCCGGGTGCAGCCTCTGCAGGGAGAGGGGTCACGTCCAACCGCCGCGAACCGCGCATGTGAACTGTGCCCCCCGACGAGGCGCTGCGCAGGTGCGCCGAGGCGAGGCGAGGAACGCGTCGGATTCGGGTCGGGACCTAGGGTTTCGGCGGTTCGCCGGCCCGCCGCGAGATGGACGCCCGGGACCAGCACCAGCACCAGAATCAGCAGCAGCAGGGGCAGCCGCAGGCGCCGCCGCGCGTGGGATCCCCACCGCAGCCCCACGGCGGCGGCGCCATGATGCAGCACGCCGCCGCGGCGTTCGGCGCCGCCGCGGCACCACCCCCGCCCGGGATGCAGCCGGGCGCCGCGAACGTGATGCATGGGATGCCGCTCGCCTTCAACCCCATGGCGTCGCCGGGCGCCTCGTCGCCCATGAGGCCCGCGGACGTGCCGCCGGGGGCCATGTACCGCCCCGATTCCGGCGCGCCGGGCGTGCATCAGCAGCAGCAAGCGCCGCAGCCGCATCCTGGCTCCGGCGGAGGCGCCGCCGTCATCGGGGGCGGCAGCGGCGGGGAGCTCGTGAAGAAGAAGAGGGGGAGGCCGAGGAAGTACGGCCCGGACGGGACCATCGGCCTGGGGCTGAAGTCCGCGGCCGCGGTGGGCGCCGAGGCGGGCGGGCAGTCCGGCGGAGGCGGCTCCAACTCCAACCCTGACGGCAAGCGCAGAGGGCGCCCCCCTGGATCCGGCAAGAAGAAGCAGCTCGATGCTCTGGGTAATATAGCCTGCACCAGCTCTATGTTTTTGCCTTTTGTGTCTCTGAATTCTTAAAAGTAGCTTGGCCCGTAGTTGTAGTTGCAGCCCCTGGAAAATGTGGGCGTGGACGTATATGGCCTGATTTCTGGAATAAGTTCGTGTGCCTTTTCTTTTTGTTACATTTATTTACTAGACTCAGCACAAGAATTCGTTTTATTTTTAAAAGGATCCCCCTGAAGGAATTAAAAACAGAACGGGATGGTTGCAGGCATTTTAATAATAATTTGGACAAAGTACAAGCATTGTCTTTATTATCAGGCACAGTATAAGCAGGAAAAGTAGCATCTGCTCAAACGTGAGCCTGGTCTTTGAATATTGCTTGTGTTTTTTTTATTTTCTAATAAGAATATATGTATCTGTACATACCGACCAGAGATGGATAATTTTTTCCCTTGTACCTTTCTGTCTGCCATGCCTCAATTTATGATAACTCTAGCCTTTTACCATTTGCCAGGTAAGGGCAGTAAATATTTGTTTTTACATGGATATTTTTTTTCACCAACAGCACAACATAGTCAAAATGTTAATGGTATCATTTAACAGCTGTTCTTAAGTTGTTAGTTCCTTTCTCCCTGAGTTAAAATTAATTACATTAATTTGGTGACTATTTCAGTAGGGGAATCGAGGCCCAAATCCATATAGTGTAAAATTATTCTGAATCTGGGCACCTCCTTTTGAAGTACTCACTGTCTCACTTTTTTGTGCCCCTCAGGATCGTCAGGGACATCATTTACTCCGCACATAATAACTGTGAAGCCTAACGAGGTAATTCAAACATTCTCTATCTGATGTCTTCACACTAACATCCATTGTATATGTGTTTTCATGATCTTATTGTGCCAAAGTTACTTTCAGGGCATATTTCTGTATTTGGATCGAGTAGATTGCTGTTCGTGAATACGCTGGTTTTTGTTGAAATGTTTCTGTCTTCCCCTGTGCCTGTGGTTTAAAAATTATGGACACTCTTCAGGCCTTTTGTTCAGCTGACATGGCGCCAAATAATTACAATACCCATATTAATGAGAGAGCTAGGAAGAGAGTTTTGTACCATTTTCCTTTTAGAACAAGCTCAAAGCATTGCACTGCTTGCCATTCCCAGCATGTTTTAAACTCTCTTATACTTTTGTCCTTTGTCTTGCTGTGAATTGTTGTCAATCCTGCCATGGTCTCTGTGGCATCACTCGATATTCAGTACTTATATTCAACATATTGCTGAACCAATGATTATAGGACATAAATCATAATGCTCAGAGGATAATATTGTAAATTTAGATGTCTATTTGCTCACTTGAATTTGAATTTGTTGAATCTTCTTGGCTTGCTTTGTAGTTGCACAAATCATATGTTTTCAACATGCTTTGAAGCTTCTTGAGCCTGCTGGTTGTATTGGATCCCCAGACTGTTTAATGAACTTTATGCACTCAAATCAACCATTTTTTTCCCTCAGGATGTTGCTTCGAAAATAATGGCCTTTTCACAACAAGGCCCCGCGGACTACATGTATAATTTCAGCAAATGGTGCTCTGTGCACAGCAACACTCCGCCAACCAGCAACCTCTGTGGCATAGTGACATATGAGGTATGTCAGGCTCAACTTGCTCAGAACACCATGAATGCCTTTGTTTGGCTTTAACTGCTGACTCTTTTGTGAAGTAGTAGCGCACAAGTTTAGAATTGAAGCTTTATTTATGGCGTTTTTCTTACATTTTGCCAGACATGATGACAGTTATTAGTATATTCATTATATATTTGCAGCATTGTAAAAATTTCAAGTAAACATCTCTTCGCAGTGGACCATTGATATGACTTGCAACTATCAGCAATATCTTTTCAGTTGCATTGTGCTCTAGAAGGATTGCCTCTTAAGTATTAGTTAGTAACAAACATATAGCGCTAATCCATTTAATTTACATATTCCATATTTTTCCTTTTGCCATACATTTGCCTGCAGTCTGTCAACTTAGTTTTCGACAATAAAAAAAATGGGCTGCTATATATAGTAAGTTCCCATCTTATCTAGGCTAGGAAGGATAAAACAGGGAAACTGAGAGTACATAAATCTGCTCTTCTCTACATGGAAATTCATTGATGCCTCTGAGCATTAACTGCAAAACCAGCCACAACACTGTCATCTTATGTAGTATAAATCTTAAGCATCCATCCATTAAACTTGCATATTTCCAATCTTTTTTCGCTTGCCATTCCATTTGCTTAGAGTCTTCATCAACTTGACTTGTGGTAAGAATAAAATCCCTACTATGTAGTTTTAAGTTACCATCTCAGTTAGGCGGCAATAACGCAGAAAAGTGAAACAAACAATTCAGCGTAAATAGTAAATATGGTTGCAACAGTTCATTGGTATATCCATGAGAGACTAAAAATCCAATCCACAATGTTTTATCGTATTTTCTGAACACTTAAAAAAAGTTTATTCAAACAAAACATATAAATTCCTTTGTGTGACTTGTCTCAGGCCACTTCGATATACTCTCTCTGTCGGGCTCATTCCTGCTTGCAGAGGATGGTGACACTCGCAGCAGAACAGGTGGTCTGAGTGTGGCACTTGCTGGAAGTGATGGACGCATAGTCGGAGGTTGTGTTGCTGGAATGCTGATGGCGGCAACACCTGTACAGGTTCTCTATTCATCTGTGGCTATTTACCCTTGATTTTTTTTCGCATGCCCCCAAATTGGAATTATCAGGCCTCGTCTTACAGTTGCTTCCCCTTCTGTTTATCAGGTTGTAGTTGGCAGTTTCATCGCTGAAGGTAAAAGGCGAAGGAAGAGCAGCAACCAAAACGTGAGCCGACTTCTGTGCCACTGCTGCAAGCACCTGGCTTTGGGGCAGCCTCGACTGCTAGTCCCCCCGTCAGACGGAACATCAAGTGAGCACTCTGATGATCCAGGGAGCCCATGGGACCTAACGGCAGCTCGTTCGCCAACACGGGGCATCCCCTGCATTCCACATTTGCTCCGGTTGGCTGGTCGCTGCCTGGGAACCAAGGCCGCTACGATCCTGACCTGAAGATGATGACCGACTGATGGCTGCCATTTCGCAGCAGCCATTTTTAGCAGTTGACCTAGTTGATGAGTAGGGCTCAGGCCTTCCTGCACTGATTCCAACAGCAGCAGCAGCAGCGTCGGACAATAAACTCGTGCTAAGGAAGGATGAGTAGATCGCGAGTAATAAGTAGCACCAGTGCATGTCTTTTGTCTTGTTTTGGAGTAGCTAGTAGTTTGTATGTGTTCACGTGTTTATGCAGCCTGCTTTACGGTTTCTATTTGTATCAGTGTAGTGCTACGTTTCTCTTATCCATGGATTGGTAGTATTTCTCCTTACATTGCTGGTGTTAGTTGTTATACCCCTCAATGGTCTAATTGGCGTTACAAAGTAGCTGATTATAAAAGAAACTTTAGGTTCTAATAATGTTATTTAAGAGTTTGAGATTGCAAAAAACCCAGTCATGTTGGTTTCAAATACCCACCTGTAAGTCATTTGGTAGACAAAAAAATGGTGTCAAATCTCGTCTACGATAATTGTTCGCTGCAACAATTGCACCAAAGCTCAAACAAATTGGGGTCGGTCTTGAATTCTTGATAGTAAATGCACTAAACCTAGTAAAAAAGGGCACGAGGCGCAATGACAACTGCAGTTGCAGGTATTAGTGATTTGCAGGTGAACTCTGAAAAAACCCCTAGCTATCTAATTACGTGAAGCTAACAGATGGCCAAGGATTTATGCGTTGTATATTTTGTGCAGGAAGTATTGCACTATTAGACGATCTTAATATTATTGTTTGATTGTGGTGCCGAGTCTCGCTCATTTGATTTGCCTCAGCTTCTGCCGAGCCCGCGCGGCTCTAGATCTGGGATTAACAAATTGACCTCGCACAAATATATGGAAGGAGATGAAGCAGCTTGCAAGTAGCAATGCTTAAAAACAGCACGGTAACCTCGCACAAACTGAAGAAATAAAGAGATGAAGCTTGCAAGTAGCACTACACAAAACAGAACCACACTGTTAAGACAGCGTCACCATACGGTACATGCATTACACAACTGAGACGAAGCTTCACTTAAAAGACTGATGCTAAGCTTTCGTTATTCCAGGACACGGCGTGCACGTGCACACAGCATACATGCACTCGCCACTACTACTGATCGATTGCACTCGGCCGCCACACGACACAAAAACACAAGTGCGACCACGACCCCCGATCCCTGCAGATACGCAGTTACTAATGATCTAGAGGTACTTCCCCGACGCCGGGTACGTGGTGCCGGCGGACGGGTAGGCGGGGTCGACGGCCGCTGCGCCAGCCGCCGGTAGTGGCGGTGTGGTGGCCGTGGCCGTGCGGCCCGGTGAGGGGCACGCCGGTGGTGCCGTGGCGTCCGGTGGTGGCGTCGGCGCGGTGCTCGGCCTTCTCCTGGTGCTTGTCGGCGGTGGCCTGGTCCTTCTTGGCGCGGGCGGCCTCCTTGGCCATCTCCTTGTCGCCGTGCGTGGCCTGCCGTGGCCTCGCCCGTCTTGCCCTGCACCTTGGCCGACCCTTCCTTCACCTTCTCCTTGGCCGAGCTCACCATGTCCTTTGCCTTCACCTTCGCCGTCTGCATCGTGGCCGCTCTTTCTTACGGAGTACTTGGTGGGACTGAAAAAGAATTGGATTTGCTGCTACTGTGCGTCGTATGCTTGGGCTTGAGCCGAGCGGTGGCTGGCGAGGCCTATATATATAGCGGGGCTCGGGAGTCGCGGTATTGATGTTTAACCTCTCGTGGGACGCGAGGTGGCGGGCATGCGGTGGTCGGTGAGCAGCCGGAGCTCCACGTCGCGCCGTGAGGTGGCAGCCTCGGCGGCCACGCGGGCTCCGAGGACTGCCGCCGCGTGGTCTGTGTGGCAGAGGTCGCCAGATCGGTGCGGTGCTCGTGCAAATCGGATCGGGGAAAAGACAGGACATCGCCTCCGGGAACGTGCGCCAAGCGGATCAGTGTCACGTCGCAATGTTCGGCCTACCGCCGTACGCGTGTACACAGTGTGTACTGACCTGATCCTGGCTGGGAGGAAAGAAAGGTGGGGAAACAATCAATACAGGTTATGGAATGGGCTTGTCAGCCTAACAGTAATACGTGGGCTGAATGATGGCCCAAGTATGCACAGGCCCAGCCATCCTGCTATCCCCCCACTCTGTTCCCCTCCCAAGAAAAAATACTCTCCAGTCGTCTGTTTATTCTCTTTTCTTTAGCTTAAAAAAAGTCTTCTGTAACATAACTCATGCCACTATTTACAGGATGAAAAAACTAATGCAACTGCAGTTACAGCAACATTCTTTCCCACCAGTAGCATCAAGAGATTCACATAATTTCATCTGAAAATGATTCACAGATACACACGGCGCTAAACATGTGAAATGGAATAGCACTAAAATTGCAAGAGGTATAAATGGTCTACTGTATCTGTATGACATGCCATCTACAGGCTGGTAGAGCTGAAAAAGGTGCAGAAACTTTGGTTCAAACTGCCGAAAGAAGAACTCTGGGCTTCTACCTGATTGATTATGCATACTCTGCTCACCAAGCCGTCAATGTTGATATGTCAATTCATTCGGCGTACCCACTGTTCCAACCGGAGCTGCTTCATTGGACGACCAACAAAGGGCTTGCCTTTGCGAGGGCACTTCCATTTCCTGCTGACCTCTTGCGCCGGAGCTGCTGGTGCTGCTTCAGAAAAATTAGTTCTATCTGCGAAGGGACGTCTAGTTTGCTCTTGGACCAGAACCTTCTGCTCTGAAATGCCGTTGTTCTCTTGTAATTTTCCATTTTCCTTCTCTCTCCCCATTGGGTGCCTACGGATTTTGTTCATTTTGCATTCATCAGGTCGCTGCACCTTTCTCTTGACAGCTACAAAACCATCTGATGCAACAATTTCTTGTGACCTTTTACTGTCCAACGCAAGCTTGCATCGCTGACTTTCCTCTTGTGGAGAATTCTCTTCTGTCTCAGCTAAACTGAAATCGTTGCGACTAACAGGACGTATGCTGTGCTCCACACCATCTTGGATATTTTCCTCAGCAGCAACTAGATTGGTACCGTTGAATTTGAGTGGAAGTTCAACTTGGTGGATGGCATCTTCTGCAAAAGTCTTCTGCAATATCAATATTAGCCAAACGTGCATCATCACAATCAACAGACTGTTTACTGCACTCAACCTCCTGATCTGCAGGGGTGCTGTCTTGAGTGTCAACTGAACTAATACCGTCCAACGCAAGCTTGCAGCGCTGACTTTCCTCTTGTGGAGAATTATCTTCTGTCTCAGCTAAACTGATATCGTTGCGACTAACAGGACGTATGCTGTGCTCCACACCATCTTGGGTACTTTTCTCAGTGGCAGATAGATTGGCACCATTGAATTTGAGTGGCAGTTCAACTTGGTGGATGGCATCTTCTGCAAAGCCTTCTCCAATATCAATATTAGCCAAACGTGCATCATCACAATCAACAGACT
>WEIB01000167.1:0-50053 GCA_015476505.1 Urochloa ruziziensis
AAGGGGAGATGGCGCTGGAGTTGAATCGGAGATGATGATGGGCGTTGGAGCGGCGGTGGCCGGCGATGGCTGCGGCGGCGGGGGATTGGCGGAGGAGGACTCGCTGGGCTGGACCTGGACGACGGGGACGGAGCGGGAGGTGGTGGTGGGGTTGGAGGGCGTGCCGGAGGACCGGCTGCGGCGTGGCCAGAAGGAGAAGTTGCCGAAGAAGCGGTTCTTGGAGAAGCGGGAGCCGACGCAGACGTTGCCCATTGGGCCGCCGGCGGCGACGCCTGTCACAGCTTCCTCCGGGAATGGCTGGCCTTCCTCCTGCGGTTCGGCTTATGCTCCGGCTTCTTCCTCCGCCGCGGCGGCAGGCGCATGGCACTGCAGCGGCGGAACGGGGCGCGTTCCGCCGGGAGGCGATGATCGGAGGAGAAGGTGGGGGGTTGGGTGGTGGTCGTGGTTTGGCGGGAGGGATCGGAGATGATTGAGGAGCGAAATGAGGGGCTAAAAATGGCATGCAAATTGGGAGAGCTGAGGGGATGGAGAAACAGAGTGGACGGTGAAGGGACTCTAATTTTGGAGGAATGGAAGGAAAACAAGGGGAGGGCGCTCAACTGTTTGCAGGAACTTGGCGGGAGCATGTATAATCGTTGCGTTCAGCTTGTACAATCCAAAACAACACACACTTCATGAGGAGAATGTTTGGTGCTATACATCATAAAGAGTTTCAAAATAAATCCCTGCTAAATGTTGCACCATGTCATTGGGTATTTGTCTAGGAAGAGATATTATGGTTGGGTAATTAAACGTCAAGCTCTCGAAATCAACTTCGTTCTTAGGAGATACCCGGAGTGAGGACCATGAGAAACTCGTTATTTCAGCATGTCAGACTTTGGAGATAGCTGCCTTGCATTTTCTTCAATTCAAATGGATGGTCTTTTAGTTTGTCTTTTCTATAAATTGTTTTGTGTAGCAATGTGTGCTACTACTTATAATAATGTTGGACTGATCCTCTTGCTTGTAGAGGTTGAAGCCGGAACTCAATTTCCATTATCGCAAAAAAATAAGATACCCTATAGTTGTGGAAGTGTTTCGTTCAACCGGAAAAGCTCATTCCACAGGTTCCAATCACAGTCCATATATATTCTATACAGGCACACGTATGTATATATTCCAATACTTTCGTAGTTCTTCTCCCCTCTCCACTTTCGTTTTGCAAGGGAAAACGCTAAATGAAGGCCGTGAGGAAAAAGTAACGAGGGGACAAAAGGAATGCACTAATCATTCTGTTACGAATGGAAGACATTGGAAAATAGATTAGCACCAAAAGGTTAGATGTTTCTAGTATCAAATCACTGAAGAGGGTAAATGACGACAAACACAAATGTGCATGAACTGACAGGAAGAGTCCTACAAATACAACCGGTCCTGGCCTGGGACCAGATCAAAACTAGGGCCTATATTAGCTTCCTCTTGGATTGTATCAAACCGCTTTTTCTAGATAAAATTTATACAGATATTTTTATCCCTTTTCTTTTCTGTTTATTTTTTTCATTCTTTTTTGAACAAATCCAGCTTCTCATTATTCTACACAAATCCAGCTTCTCACGTAGTACTACAGAAGAGAGGCGGCCCAGATATGATTATTGAAATAGAAACCTAGGTTACCCTAAACAATTATTTAGAGAGGAGTTCGGATTATTGAATTAACTAAAAAATTCTCACTGTTACCTTGCATGAACTTGCAATGGCAATCAGATATATGCCCGACTTCTTCTATGAACAAATATAAAGAAAAATAAGAGATGAAGGAGTGTGTTTGGTGTCAGAGTCAGACACGGCCGGGGAGGGGAATAGAAGAGACAAGAGGGGATCCCGCCGGGCAACATAATTACTTTTGGCTGATGCGACAATTTCATGGAGGAAGGCTTTGTATAGCTTGTTACATACTGCCTGTGCTTCTACGGAATAAAACCCCATCCCCCCTGGCCCCTGCCCCTTTTCTCCAAACTGACGGCCTCAACTGTTGTTGCAGCTATTTTTTCACCAAATTACTCAAAAAAATATTCATTTTTTAAAGAAGCACCCCCATCAACTTATTTTGAGGTCAGTAGCTAGAATTTGCTATGAATTTGATGGAGGGGGCTCTTCCTACATTTTATATGTAACTTTTAAACAAATTTCAATGGAGCAACTCTAATTTTGAAGATTGATGACCAATTTCTTGCTCGAAGGTTAGTATCAAGGCCATCTACCATGTACCTTTAATTTGATTGTTCCCGAAATTGAGAAGAATGTGATGGAGAGTCTATTTCTTGCCTCTGGGCCACTTTTCATCAGTTTCTCCATTGATGATCCCAGTGTTTGAAGTTAGCACATAACTTTCATTTGCTTTTTAGGTTAATATCTAGCTTGCTTTCCTTAGTTACTTGAACCTTTTATGCTATGCAAAATTTCGAACAATGCGATGGAGAGCCTTATTCTTGACTCTTGGCCACTTTTTATCAATTTCTTCATGGATAATCCAAATGTTTGAAATTAGCACATAACTCCATTTTTTTAAGGATGCATATCGTCAACTAATTTTCAGGTTGGTAACTAGGTATCCTTCAAATATGAAGCTTGTTTCTTTTGCTAGAATTTTTAATCCGGCATGATTTTGATTTTTTACTTTCTTGGATTGTATCAAACTGCTTTTTCTAGATAAAATTTATACAGTTATTTTTATCCCTTTTCTTTTCCGTTCATTCTTTTTTGAACCAATCCAGCTTCCTATTATTTTACATAAATCCTCTGTAGGCATTATCACGTAGTACTACAGGAGAGAGGCGGCTCAGATATGATTATTGAAATGGAAAGCCAGGTTACCCTTCTATTTATACGCAGAACAAGGTGTGGAAATGGAATATTTAGGCATGATGCAGTTTATTTGTTAATCACCTTGCAGCTATGTAAGATTTTACTACTCTAGCTTGTAGTGTTCATGTGTTGCTCCTTGCTTCCCTAATACGTACTATATAATGCCTCCCATTTCCCACACCATGCACTCCATAAATCCTTTTTTTTCACTCACTGTCTTCTTCCAGCAATGGTAGCAACATCTTCAGCAAAGAGAGTAGTTAGTTGACGGTCTCAACAGAAGTACTAGGGTAGATTTTTCATGTCATCACTTTGATGCGCGTGGCCATCATTTTAGCTGGAGAGATACTATACCGGTGGCAAGATGGCAGCACAGTCAATCAGCTCTGCAGCTTTGCCCTCGATCCATGTTGTCTGTATCCAACAGCAGCCATCGTACTTTCATGATGGGAAACGGTTGGGTAAGAGACACCGGTTTAACAAGAAATACAAAATGAATTATGTAAAAATTGAATCGAGCAACTCCAACAGTGTTTAGCTAAAAATGGATGGCCAAAATCTTGATTTAGCTATTATATAAAACAAAAAACTACTAAAAAGGTGATCAAATCCAACAGCCTCTGTATGAATAACAAGTTAGGTAGGTTATCTAAATATAGAGAGCGAATGAGGTGGGATAAAGAGCCACTAAATTTGAAGTCATATACAGAGTCTGTTGGAAACGTTTTTTGTTCACTAATAGCTAAATTTAACTTTACAAAATGATTTGCCTAGTCTCTTGGAGATGCTCACACCCGTTGCCCATAAATAATATCTATGATTTTCTGTTTATATTTTCTCACTGGGTGGAAACAATTGTACCAATTGGGGTCCTTAATTTTACTATATATCTTAATATAATAATCAGATAACAGAATGTCACTTGGGGCACTTTTGGCTCCAGTTGCTTGGTAGTGCCATCCTCCGCTATGGGTGCCATGATGCCATCAGGTTCCAAACACATGCGGGTTGCTAGCACAACTGAGTAACAATCAACAAATGCATCATTGCACTCCCTTTCTGGTTTTGTAGGCATGTACTCTGGTGAGGGTACTAGTTAATTGCTGTGTACTATCAAAAGTGTTGGTGGGCAGAATCTTTCCGGTGGACCTAAATGGGAACGGAGCATAAAACAGAAGACTCTACTCTACCGTCCGCTTTTGAAACTCTGAAAGACCGAGTAGTATCCACAACATCTGCTTCTTTCCTTGTGTCTTCTCTCCTATTCCCGTTGTGGGCATGAGATTACCATGTAGGGCTGGATATCGAGCCGGCTCGGCTCGGTCGGGCTCGTTTATATACCAAGCCAACTCGGCTCGGCTCGGCTCGTTACGAAGCTCGAGCTGGCTCTAATAGCTCGTTAGTAGAAATATCATAGATTCACAATCACAGGTCATAGCCAATAAGCCTAACATGTAACAACAAATACACCAAACCATGAAACTAACAAGCAATTCAAATATGATAAGTAATAATAGTTTAGATCTCTAGGAGTTTATGTGGGCCTGTAGAATTTATGGGCTTGCTCATTCTTATTTTGCTATTTGTGCCAATACAACCTAGTTCGTTTTGGCTCGCGAGTCAGCTCGAGCTGGCTCGTTATACTAATGAGCTAAGACCTTGGCTCGGCTCGTTACAAATTTCCAACGAGCCGAGCCAAGCCACTAATAAGCCAAGTCGAGCGAGCTAACGAGTTTCGAGCATTTTGGCCAGCCATACTACCATGTGTGGAAAAAATTAAGTTTGTATCTCAATATATGCTTCTCCTCTTTTTCTGTCATCGTCCTAGCGGCGATTCGGGCGGTGCATGACCCGCGCCTCCATCCCCTCACCCACCCGACCCGTATCTCGCCCCAGCCAGAGTTCGCTGGGCGCCTTCATCACTCTGTAAGCTTTTGAGCTGTAGAAATTGGATCCCCAAATATAACTCCAAGTGTCTTTAGAGGAACTGTGATCACAATGTTGGAAAGCATCTATGAGTTGTTGGTATCGATCAAAAAGCTTGAATGGACAATGAACACATCATGCATGGTCTGTTAATGACCACTCAGGGAATACTTGGAATCAACCAGCGTGGTGAAATGGCAGAGCTCCTCCTTCCCTCTTCATTCATGCACTCTCCATTGGAGGTACCCAAACGATTGTCAGGTTGCACTGGTCCGGACTGCATGCATCTTCTGATTTCCAAATGGAACGGCCAGACCTTTGCATCATCCAAATTGTCTCCTTCCAGACGTCTCCCATTTTCATGCGCTCTAGTCTGTTGTGCTACTCCTCTATCCTGCATCGCGTGTAAAACTGCAATAGTTTGGTTCAGTTTGGCTTCGCATGCATGTAAACCAAGGAAAAAATGTGGCTGGGGATATGATGTGCAAGTATGGAGACAAGGCCAGCATCAATTCTTGCTTATAAATTGCTGAACACCACTTGGTTGTTGCATGGATAACCATTTCAATGATGCCTTAGTCTTGTTAGGCTCAACTGAATTCCTGGCACACCATGCCGGCACATTATATTCACTTCCTCCTTAAAAAACATAGTAATTTTTCGTTTTAGTCAAAATCCATGGCATTCAAAGCTCCGTCCTAGGTTGAACATGATGCAGTGAATGTAGATCCAATATACTTAGGTCTCTCGGTGGCTCTAATTATATTAATTGACCATCTCTCTCTCTTTCTCTCTGTCTCTCTCTCCATGCAGAGTTTCGCACTTGATTTGGATTTTTACTTCTAGGAGATCTGGTCGTTCAAATCGTATTGTTTGATGCAGAATGAATAAGCATGTGTCAATATAATGGCAAAGAATAAACTAACACACGGTCGAGGTCATCAGACAATTTCTTGACCAACACATAGGCCATGTTTGGATTGAACGGGTAAATATTTATCCCAAGGTAAATGTTTTGCCCCTAACAAATTTGCCCCCATGGTATATTTGGATTGAAGGTTAAATAGATGCCTCAATTTGACACTCTTTAGGGGCGAATGAAATTTGAGGGGTAAAACATTTGCCCCACCCCATTTACCCCTACATGTTTCGCACCTTTAGGGTAAATTGGGGCAAATTTGCCTCATTTACCCTCCATCCAAACATGCCCATAATCTCATTTGTATTGGACGTCCGCTGCTTAATTCTGAACACCAAGCAGCTCGATCTCGTGCACATATTCAGTAGCTAGCCTATGGTATAATATATACTATATAGTGCAAAATATTGGGCTTTAGTTTTTCGAGAACCTTGTACCAGCTGGTATAGTAGGAGCACCAGCAACCATTGGGACTTTGGGAGTAGCACGGCGAAGCCTCTTTCCCTGATACCAGCATTATGCTCACCATATACTACGAGTAGTATTATATTACTGCCTCATTTCTTCACCTAGTTTTAAATTTGTGATGATGGCATTGAATGTGTTTGGTAACTTAATTTGGAATGTTAAGAACTGCACATTCAAATATTCAACACATTGAATTCATGTATGGTGCACTGGTGCATGATGACATTATTCTCCTTTCCTGATATGGCTACTATCCTCATCAAAGTTCATGGAGCTTGCTGCCTGTGTGCTACTATCTGGCTCTTCTTCTCTGTTGTTCATTAGCCTTTTGTGCGGCAGATCATGATGCATGTTTGCCGAGTATTTTTTTACACTCGGCAAAGAATTAAATTTTTTCCTCTTCCCTTCTCAAAACTTTTTCTACTCTCCACATATGACATGTGTTACTCCATGTTAAAATTTAGTATGTTTTTGTATTCGTTTGCTATATTTAACTAATTAATTACATTTTAAGCAATTTTTTGAACCAAGTCAAATTTAAACTACAAGGGATTCAAATAATATAATACAATGAGTAGAAAAATTGTAAACATATTATTTAGCCAGTCCTCACCCATGAAATAAAAAGATATTTCGAAAATCTTGTTCATTAAATATGACCGCTAACGTGTGCCCAACTGATTTTTAAATTCTAAAGAGATGGGATGATATCATACGTGAAGGCTGTGATAAAAAGTTGATGAGATTTCGCACAATTTAATCGTAACTATGTTGACAAAATCAAAACATCTCATAAGAAGTATATGTGTGATGGTATGTGAGAGAGTTAGTGAATGTATTTTTTGAGTACAAACTTTTTTATATGATCTCATATGAAAAAAAAATGATGCGAAAGTTGCCTCGATAAAATGTAAAACTGTGTAGTTGACAACTTTTATATTTAAAATAGTTTAATACCTCAAAATATTATTATAAGTTGAAAAACAAGGTTTGCTGAGTGTTTTTTCAGACCGGCACTCGGCAAAATGTGGTTGTTTGCTGTTTTCTAAACACTCGTCAAAGATGTGACATGTCATAGATCCGAGCACTCAAACGCCCTCCTCTGGTTGGTCCCAGTGGCGGACCCAGCCAGGGTTGAGGTAGTCCCAGGACTATCTCAAATTTCTGTTGACCAAAGCAAAATGCATAGTTCATACATTGTAGAGGTACTCTTTGCTACTGTACATGATTTGTGTGCCTACCCAGATAATTCATCCTGGGTCCGCTACTGGTTGGTCCGCTCGCACCCTCCCATCGGATGAGGACGAGCGGCCTCATCTCTCTCCCTCGGTTCCTCCCCGACTCCTCCCTCCCTCCCTTCCTCCGCTGTCTCTCTCCCTCCTCCGACGTCTCTCTCCCTCCCTCCGCCTGTGCTCGTCCCCACCCCGTCGTCTCTCTCTCCCTCCCCCGGCCCTCCATGGCTGCCCTCCCCTCTCCCCTCTGCTCGCCCCTCACCTCATACTCGAGGCGAGGAGTGGCAGCAGGGTGACGAGCGGCGGCGGCCGGCGTGAGGAGAAATGGCGGCGTGAGGAGCTTCGGTGGCGGTGGCCCGAGGGGATGCGTTTGGCCACCAGCGGCACGCGGCAACGGGACAGTGGCTGTGAGCTACCGGCGGAGCGGGGACGCGTGCTGCCCTGCTCTACGCCGTCGGCCACCTCGGGCCCGCTCCCTAGCGGTGGCGGCTCCGGCAGCGGCAGACTGGTGGGTCCTATAATTATTTTTTGTTTTTATATTTTCAAAAAATGTTCGCCGAGTGCTAGTTTTCACACACGGCAAAAGTTTTGCCGAGTGCCCGAAAGAAGACACTCGGCAAAGGACACACGGCAAAAGGTTTGCCGAGTCACCGAGTGCCCTTTGCCGAGTATTTTCCCACCATTGTCGAGTGCCTCAAGCACTCAGGAAACGTCCGGTTTCCGGTTGTGGATGGCCGTCATCTTCCCCTGCCCCTCACCCATAGATAGGTAGTGTGGAACATGTGGTTCGAAATGCCCCTGTCCGTGGTTTTTGTCTTGGGGGAAGACCAGGAGAGTCCTACAAACCAATGTCAGCCAACTTCTTAACGCAACGGGGTTGATCAAACACTTTGTAACGATAGTAACAGCATTCCGGTAAGAGCGTCCCGGAGCTGCAATGGAGGTTAGCCCGGTATGATTAGAATATGCGCTTCGTGGATGCTCCGTAACCAAAGAACGACTAGAATGCAAGATTTACAGAGCAGTCGCGGCTTGTTTCCCCATGCCTCCCTGTACCCTGTGCGCATGATCTCCTCGTATTTTTGGTTTCTCTCTCACTCTATATCTTCACCTTTGTTTCTAGCATATATATGACTACTAGTAGGATCTACAGTACGTAGGAAGTACAGAAGAATTGAAGTCCATATATTGGCCGCTTATATATACAGGTGAAGACAGACTACTGTATGTATCCATGAACCATGTATATCTAGTGCCAAATTTTACGGTGCTCGGGAATTTTAATAACCGGTCACTTTATTTATAAGAAAAATGTAAGGGTTTGCAATTGAAAAAAAGTATTTCCACTTCTCCATTTCTATGTAGATCGAGTCTAATTTTGCTTCCTAGTTGAAGTTGAAATTTTCTCTCCTATTGCAGGCTGCATGCAGTAGCTGATAAATATCCAGAGGGGCTCATATAGATGCAAACAGAGTTAGCGGAGAACGCTCAGAAACTTTTTATCCTTCCGCGTCGCTCTGTGCCGGCGAGGAGGGAAACCCTAGCCGCCGTAGTGCCACCGCCCGAGGGGCCTCCGAAAACCTACGAGGAGCACTAGGATGGCAGCTGCGCGCGGCCTGATACCCTCGGCTCGAGAGGGGTGTGGCGCCTCCCCCTCTCCCCCCCCCCCCCCCCCATTGTTTCCTCGTAGGCAGTGGCATCATCCGCGTCGGTGGCTGGTGGCCATGGATCAGTAGGCCCTGCCTTGCCCAAATCTTCTGGTGGGTTGGCGCTTGGGGGCTCAGGGCGGCGGCCAAAGCTGGTTTTGCGGCGGTGGCGCGGGCGGAGGCATGTGCACGGCTGGTGCAGTGACTGGTGCGGCCGACTGCCATGGCACGGCCGGCACGGGCAGTGACAATGACGGCGACGCACACTAGTGCAGGAAGACGGCGACGACAACTACTGCCAGTGTGGGGTGTCATTGGACGCGGCCGGCATAGGGCCGGAGACACACGGGCGCCCCCTATGCAGGGACAGTGGCGGTGGCCTAGGGTGGTGACCTGCGAGGTGTAGGCTGCGTCGGCTTTGGTGCCGCAAGAGGCCCTGCGCGGGTAGCTGCGACGAGGCTGGCTGATTGGACCGTGGTGGCCTGGAGGTGGTGTAGGCGGACATTTGCGTGCGGTCAGTAGGGGCAGAGGTGAGATGGCGGTGCTCTCCTTCTCTTCTGCTGGACGACTGTGTGGATTCGGTGTTGCTTCGGTGGTGGGGCCGGGTGGCTCGTGCTGGGATGCTCCCATCACTATTATGTTCTTAAAGTTTTGATCCAATCGCACCATTTTTGTGAGAACCCCTCCATTCTTAAAGTTTGTTGTAGGAACTCCCATTAAACCTTTGTATAGGCCTTCCCAAAATCAATCTTAAAAACTATTATGTTTTGCTTTCTTGAGTGTAACTCATGAAGGGTTTTGTGTAAATTACAACTCCCTCCATTTTTTTTCTTCCCGGTAGGAAGGCTGTTTGGGATGCTTGAATAATAAGTTGGGCTACCTTAGAGATTCTGTTTGTTGCTACTTTTGTAAATATTTTGAAGCTAACATTTAGCAAACAGATCGGTCTATATTGCTGAATTTGCTTCGCTTCACTACTTTTTGGTAGTAAAATTATAGTTCCAAAGTTTAGGCTGTGTAAATTTAAATTTCCAGTGTGAAATTCCTCGAATAAAGCATAAAACCTTCCTTGATTATGTTCCATAAGACTTGATAAAACTCAGGATGGAACCCATCTGGACCTGGCGCTTTGTTATGTTCCATTTGAAACACATCCTTTTTCACTTCTGCTTCACTAAATCTTTCTGTTAGTAAAGCATTTTCCTCCTCAGAGACTTGTGGGATGTCACTAACTAGTGATTCGTTCATAGACAAGTAGTTTGAGTCTGCAGGGCCAGCATTTTTTTAATACTTAGTGATAAACTTTTTGAGCTCTTCATCCCCACATATCCGCATCCCATCCTGATCGAGTTGATAGATTCACATTTTTCTATGCTTACCATTTGCTACTAAATGAAAGAATTTAGCACTAGCATCCCGTTCCAATAAATTTTTTTACTTTAGCCCTTTGATACCATTTCAATTCTTCTTCTGGTAACAATTCTGCTAGCCTCTCATTTTGAACATGTTTTAGTTAACCTCATTTGCGTCTAGCGGACAACGTTCAACTTTTTGTCTAACTCATCCAGTTTATTTAAAAGGTTCTTTTTCTCTTTCTTATATGTACCTTTTTTTTGCGAAGTACTTTCTTATATGTACCACTAGTATCGTTTGCCCAACCCCGTAGATATTGTTTCAGTCTCCTTATTTTAGACTGTCATCTTTGTAGGGGAGTTTGACTATCGCTAACACTTTGCCAAATCTTCTTGACCATGTCTACTTCTCCAATATTATCGCAATTCTAGTTCTCCCATCTGCACTTCGCTTTCCACTGCAAGGGAAACCGCACAATTTTGGAGAAAGAGTAAGGCACTTATCTTGTTTTTTGCGAAACAAGGCACTTATCTTTTTGTTAGGAATTGAAGACATTGGGAAATAGGTTACTGCCCGAAGACAAGATATTCCTAGGGTAAGTTGGCCTGTTTGGGCAGACGATGATCACTACAAATGTACATGAACTGCTGACCAATACAAACGTTGCTTCAACCGCACAACCAATGCCCTAGAAACCTCTGTTACGCAATGATTATCAAGGCACCTGCAGCAGAGCAAGCTCGTCCAGTCCATAAGATGGCTGTGCCACCGCATCGTCTGCCAAACCACTGCCACGGATTATAGCTTGCCGCTCGCAAGAAAAGGAAAATAGATGGACGGGATCAGTAACTTCACCTATAGCTAATTAATGCAGGATTATCATATCCAAGCAAACATAATCTTCTATTATCCAGAATTAAGTTGACTAGGCAAACGAACACATTTCATTTGCAAAGGTTTAAGTAGGCTAGGCTAGACTGGCTCTAGATTCTAGCCAACAATGTTCAGTCCGGATCTAACACCATTTCTGTTTTGCACTTCTGCCCCTGATGGATAGGTATAACTAAATCACTATGCAGTCAAACAAACACCCTGTATTTTGATGGTTTAACAAGCATGAGATGCAAGTCACGATTCTTGGATGAACATCGGTGCCTGAAACAAGCTCTAGAAATAACAGAGGGATATCAGGAACGATAGCGGGCGAAGAACAGAGCAAGGAGGAGAACTAGGGATTTGTTCTATTGTTCAATAATGACTAGTTTTGAGATATACGACCCAAAGCATGTAGGTGCGCACGACGCACGCACTTGGCTGAGTCCAACCTGACAACAGGAAACCGGCACGAACTGGCAGGCTCTGTAGCCCAGAACCGGTACTAAACTCAGAGTTTAGTATCGGTACTATCTAATGTGGAGCAAAGGTCGTTTTTTTGGTAGTGTGAAAATCCGGATTGCTAATTACAAGCCCTGGTCACAAGGTACTAGATAGCGTTTAGCGGTCTCGTAGCAGATTAGTGTCGGTGTAGCAGATTGCGGACAGTGGGTGCTATAGCGGGCTCTAAATCCAAATAATAGAATTTAAAAAATAGTCAAAATTTTAGCATAAATTTACTTAAAATACTATAGAAGTTTTTAATTAGCCTTTACATTTCACGTAATATCACAAAAAACATAAATAAATTTATATAAGGAAAATGTATGAATACATATTAACATTAAATTCTCATATCAGTAAAAAACATTATTTGTCATTCGATCATTTTTCGTTATCACCTAAACAATCATTTTCAACATTTTTATTGGCATTTGATCTATTTTGATATGTTACATTAACTATAAATTTAGTGAAATAGCAGCATAACGTTAGCAATAGCGGTGAAATATGAAAAATAACGTACAAAATAGCGGGAAATAGCAGCGCTAAGTCCGAGCTTGCTATCTTGGGTCCGCTACCTTGTAGCGGTAACGGTTGAGGACCGCTACCGCTATAGCGGCCGCTATTGCGGGTGCTACGATCACTATTTAGTACCCTGCCTGGTCATCATAGATAATCTTGTACTTGACGGGTTTACTGTAGCAGAACCGCCCAAATTAAACCGGCTTAAGTGTGTTAACCATCATTTTAATAATTAATCCGGTCAACACGCACTTAAAACAGCATAATTCGGCAGTCTGTTGGGTAACTCCCGATTCAACCACGATTCTAGAATCTCGATCGAAACGAACACCTGTAGTCTCATGCGAAGGTGAGCGCAGATAGTATCAACATGACAGGGTTACAAAAATAAATAAATACAAAGAAATGTAAGCTTAAGTTACAATTTGAGTTCAAATACAAAATGGTACAGAGTTTAAATATACAGATGAATTAAAGTTTGAAACACAAAAACGAAACAACCACTACGATACGGTAACGACGACGAGTAGAGGACATCACATCGAGCCCACCGATATGACATGATAGAGAAGACAACTCCACCTGAAAATAATTATTCAACAAACCCTGAGCAACTAATACTCAGCAAGACTTACCCGACGAAAAATGACTCCTAGTATGCAAGGCTTTTGGCTCTGGAGTTTGTTTTGCCAAAAAGTATCTAATAATTGATCCTTACTTTCAATATTTTAGCCAATTTAAGATTAGATAAGCTATTTTCTAAATTTGTATAACTACAACAATCATGGTGGATAAAATAATTAACCAAACAACAATATTATCAATATCCAAAATTCATCTTCTTGCTACGATGTGGCGAAGTGATCGAGGTTCTCTTAACCGAGAGCGGCGGCAAATCAATTCGATTTTAATCCTTACAAGGAAGACCTAACCACTCGTCACATGCATACCCCGTCGAGTAGCACGTGCCAACCGTTTCTATCTTCGCTACCGGAAGCCAGATCTGCCCCGCCCACATTAGTCAGCCAAGCCCTACAAGAGACCACCAAAATAAAAGTACATACCCAATTCTTCGCGGCCACTTGCGCTCCCTAGGAGGGCAGGAAGGAGTTCCAACTCCGGAGCGAATCAACTACGTATAGGTTTACCGGGTTCGACTACCTCCTACTACCAGCATGTGATTAGTACTTTCAAACACGATCAACACAGCCAACAACGGTCGGGCCTTAATAGACACAGACAGAGCTAGTAACCAGCAACAATATAATAATCCACATCTCCGCCTGGTCATCAACTTTTCATATGGATCATTTTCCAAATAATATCAGCACCAACTGGCCCTATATCTCGCGAGTGACAGGCAATCACTCGACTTCTACCGAACTTAATTAAGCATGACAGGACTAACGACCTACACATACTAGTATAAAATGTGGGAGTCTATGGATCATGCATCTATGGTTCCATCCAACTTCTGAAAACGTAAATGCACAAATCATAAATAATTGTAATTTTAAAAGAAGGGTTATGCTCCGAGGCTTGCCCTTCCGGCTGACGCAAGTGTTCCCTGAAGCGTTGCGGCCTCCTGCTGGATCACCTGCTGCGTCTGCTCCCCAGCCACAAGCTCGTACACACGTTGTTAGCTTTGGTTTCTACATGAATGCAAACATATAAATGCAACCTGTAAATATAAATTCAAGACTTGCACCGGCAGCCAATAAAATGAATTGAAAATGTTACACACAACCCAGGTCCAGAACTGATCTTCCAGATTCAAGCATTTGTATAACGATTTTTCCAGAATGTAATATAGCAACAAAACTATTAGATCATTTAATATAAAGCTAGCTAAATCTGCTGGGGGACTCCCCTGCCGATTCGCTCAAAAAAAAAAAATCTGCTGGGGGACAAAATAAATGCATAAAGTAGTTTGCAACTGTACTGTGGTGAATAGAATATAATGTGACAACGCCACTGACAAAGTGTTTGACATGAATTTATCATGATTTTTCCTATATATCTTTTATTCATTTTAACAGCAACATGAAACTGTGTGAATAAGTCCATTATTCATGTTCTGATTTTTGCCAAGGGAAAAAGGGTTATTCTACCAGATATAGCATTTTTAATGCATGACACGACAACAATAAACTCAACAAAAGTGGTTTCACATTTTTAGTATTTTTATACAATTTACTAGGCATTTTACAAATTCTAGTGTACATTTTCTTGCATATTTTATTTCGTCCAGAAATCAACCTCAAACGGGTGAACAAAAGACCCCACTGTGTAAATATGATCACAATGAAGCTAAGAAAACTGGATTTGTCATTTTACCATTTTTCCACAGTTAGATATGATTTTCCTAAGTTTCAGCTAATATCGCACCAAACACTAACGTAAAATAGAAAAACAGATTCACAAGATAATCCCTGGATCTTGAAGGGGCGGCGGCGATGGTGGCCACGGGATCCTCAATCCCGGGCCATGTAGGCCATGGCCGGCGTCGAGGAGAGGCTGAGGACGAAGCTGGGTGGGTGGAGGAGGTATGTACGCAGGCGATTTGTTTTTGGTGGGGAGGACGGATAGGGTTCGGTTGGTGGACAAGAGTTGTTCGAGCTCTGCTCGGCTTCTCTGACCCAAGGAAGAAGAAATGCAGGGAGGGAGAATGGAGGCGAGGCCGGGGCTAGGAAGAGATAAGGTCGTGGTGGGGTGGTTGGCCGTGCGCTTGAGCAAGGACGGCGAGCAGTGGCGCATGGACGACGCAGCAGTGAGGGAGCTCATGGCGGGGCGACACCATTTTTTCCGATTCCATATGAAAACATTTCAAACGGCCAAACCATAAATTGTAGAGGGCGTATAGGAGGAAACATCGTGTGTTCAAAAGTTTTGGAAATACTCAACTATTCAAAATATACAAGCCTCCAAAGACATGCAAGATCGTTTTTCAACTGAAATTTCAGAGTTCAAATTTTGATTTGATTTAGCCCACTTTGCATCCAATTTAAAATGTCAGCGACAATTTGTTAAGTGCAATTATGCATGCATAATTAATGTTAATGACCATGTTCAATACTTAATGACAGTAATTAACACCAGAGGTGTTACATTTACCCTGACCTCGAGGCTGCTTGCCGTCCTCTTTTCCCTCGCCAGAACCTCGCCCGTGGCGAGGAATCGGCCGGGTAAACCGGCGGCCGAGCGATTTTGACCTGGCCATGTCAGACTGAGTGTTTAATTTGGTGCTGATATGGATGTCGTTTCAATTATAGACATCACGATTTGGAGAGGCTGTTGGTTTTCTCATCATTTTATTGAATTTTGTATATTATACAAAGGAGGTGAAAGTGTGAAACTCTATATTTAGCTAATATTATAGCTAGGCTGTTGGAGTTGCACTTATTACGGGCATGACATTTTACTAAATGCAACCCAAAAAGCTGAATTCGCAGCCACCAATCACAAACAGCAATAATAACAGCCATTATATATACACTAGTCGGCAACCCGTGCACTTGCACGGGCTACTATTATATATATTGAATAGCAAAAACAGAAGACAACTGTAAATGTTCAAATGTTATCTAGAATACATCACCGAGGACTATAGGTGAAATTAGTTTCATGATTAAATAAACTGATTTCAATGTGCTATGATTCTTCTTTGAATGCTATTTAATACACCACATGAACCTGATCCTAAAGTACTGGGTGGTGTTATAACCCGATACTAAAAGGCCTCTGGGGACATCTCAGTTTGGACACGGTACTAATCCTGGCAAATTTATGTCTTGTACTAACATTAGGGATGAATAGTAGATGTTGGAAATCAAAAATCTTAAACATATAAGAATATATATGCCCACGGAAATCAAGAATACTCTGATAATTTATAAAACAATATCAGCATATATGTACCTAATAAATTGATGGTTTCCTGAAGGACGAAAAGACCTGGCTCTTTAGAAATACTTAACCTAATATGATTCCTTTTGGTCACTAATCTTTGCTAATGAATCCATGAACAAAGAGGACGAAGGCATTTAGTATGCTAGCTAAAATTTATTTGATTGGCTAATTCAAAAATTCTTATGTTTGTGCAAACATATTAACAATATGCTACGATGAGATGTATTTGTGCTGTCTAAAAATCAAATAACAACAGGTAAGATAGAGACATGGAAAACTCAATGGGTTAGTCCACGTGTAACTTTTGAGATTGTACATGCCAATATAAGAAATCAGCAGTATCTATTTTTAAAAGTTTTCTTATTTGGAGAGTTACATGGATATGTAATATAACTTTTAGTATTTCACATAGGACACTAACTATTCTACATAAGAATCATCAATGTGATATGATCACCACAGTATATTTCTACTTTAGAAATAAAGCATATTGATACCTATTAACGATGATTTTAAGAGCTTGACTTAAATAATTTGTTTAAAAGGAAATAACGAATTAATATGCCCAACCAGAACATAGATAAACATGATTATACGATATGTAAAGGTTGTTGAACACATGCTTTTATTCTTTCGTGTGGAGAAAAAGTGTGGGACAACACCTAGTATCTCAGGGCTTGTCATCGACTTCAGTAAAGTATTGTGCTTTCCAACAGTCTAATTGAAGTAAACTAATAAACAAAAATTCTTTCCACGGTACAGAAGCAACAACATCATTGCTGATTACAATCAACAACTCGTTTCATGAGATTAAACACCTATAACTGGAATGTAATAATAGAGGTTCATCTTCTTTACCTTCAATTTCCTGGGTCTCAGAATATGCCCCAATGTTCAAAGGAAGAAAAAACAACAAATACAAGGTATGAAGACGTCTATCTTGCCATTCAGTTCATGAGGAATGTACAGAAAAGCTCCCATGCATCTGGACAAATAACATCACGAAACATCATGAGTAGTATTGCAGATTTGCAGCAAAATCACTTGATGGCCAAGAAATATTTACCATCCTACGTAGTTTCTTGGTGCTAATTAAACTGGTGGAGGAGGGTACGTAGCACGTTGATTCTTTGATGGTAGGCAGCAGAACCGGATCTATGGCGGTGGTGAACCCAGGGCATGTCGCCGGCACTCAGCAGAGGAATCATATGTGACAACAACCACAGGCCACAGCAGCTCATCTGATTAAGGGTACGATTGAACGGGAGCAGGTTAACAGCAGAGGAATCGTTTGATTTCTGGGACCTATTCCTGCCGCACAATCCTTGTACGCGTAATGATGAACCTTGAGAAGGAAGGAGAAGAAGTCCCGTAAGTTGGAGGGGCTGAGTTTAACATCGGTTATTTGTTTCTCTGTCAAGAAAGGAAAGAGTCCAGAGGGTGGACGTGGGGTATTAGTACAATCTATACCGTTGATACTTCATCAGATGGCTAATCTTTTTTTCTTTTTCTCTGATTAACGTGGGAATTTCTAGTAGAGAGTCTGTGATTAGTATAGGTATAGATATCTAGTCCAATATTATCACGATTCTACTTGTAGCTTTGGCACTCCTGTTTTCCGCTATACAAAAGAAAAACACACAGTAATGGCTGCCCGTCCACCTATGCCTGCTCGTCCGCTCGCCGCAGTCACCTCCTCGCGCGTCGTCTCCTCGCTCGCCGGTAGATCCCGCGGCCCTATGCGGGCCTAGTCAGCTACGCCGTGCCGTCGACGCGGCCGTGGGAAGGGATCCGGGCACTGCCTCTCTCGCAACAGGACAGGCCGAGACGGAGCTGGCACCGCCGCACGGCCATGGGAGGGAGCCAGGCACTGCTGCTCCAGCGCTGGATGTGGAACAAGGGAGAAAAGGGAAAGAGAGGGAGTGGTGGAGAGGGCCCATGCCGATGGGTTAGCACTGCGATTTCTTAATGCGCTGCGTGGTTCCTGTGTTGGGAGTTGGGACCGGCGACAAATAATGTGGGACAGCTACCAGTAGCTTGCGTGACAGATAAATTAGGACGGAGGGAGTAGCTGCCATGAGTCCAAAATTGGCAGATGAGATGGATGCAATTGTCCTTGAGTTATACAAAAAATAGTACGTGTTATTAGTACTCCAAATGCTAGCTCTACCACGCTGATCCCATAGCCACCTCTCTAAAAGTGCCGGGGGGGTATATAGGAATTGAAGGCCCCAGGAAGAAGCACGCTACCGCACTGAAGTTTCAAACAATTCGGTTGCGATTTGAGCACTCGCCATTCCACGTAACAGCTCAGTAGAGAAGAGAGGGATGAAAGCATCTGTTACTACTTATATTAGCTGTAGTTTTTGCCCCTCCTAGCGCGCAATGTAGTTTATTTAGATTGCATTGTTAAATTAGAGCACTCTTGAATTTTATTCTCTCCTGATCAGCAATACACATATCAAGAAGGGTAGAGGGGGAAGAACAGACAGAGCAAGATAACTAAGGTCTAGGATTTTGTTGTATCGTTCACGGATACTGGTTCTGAGATCTTCATGGATACTGGTTTTGGATTTTTTGATTAGACTTTTTATGGAACATATTTTTACAAAGATGGAACAGTTCTATTAGGAGTTGAAACAAATTCACCATTAACAGAGTGCAATTGTTCCACCATCAAAAGTTTTTCCAACAAAAAAGCATCCAAACATATTTTTTCGATTGCATTGTATGTGACTCATCATCTGAAGTCACATGCTGTGCGCAGTCACTGCTAGAGTTGCATTTGTTGGTGGGGTTGACAGCTGTAGGGGTTGCATGTGTTGCCGAGAGGTCTTGGGGAGCAGTGCGGGGACGGTGGTCCCACTGCATATGCGGCATATAGGGCACGTTTGGTTTTTGCCCACGCTCGCCCCGCCAATCTTCGCCAAATCAGGGTTGGCCAATTTTTTGGCGATGGATTCTTCCGCCCATGATTTCGCCAAACGTTAGTGTGGAATACAACTGCATGTAGGCTCTGGCGTCAGGGAATGCCAATCTCCGGCTACCATCCAAATGCATGCCCGTAGACAATCAATGACCAAATAATTGGTAGGGCGTCCATTGGAAGCAGCTTTCCAGAGTCCAAATGTGCCCATAGCCTTTCCGAAGTTTGTGTGCCCATTACGGCACCAAACAGACGCAATGAGAGCTCAGACCACCAACACGACAAAGCAGGCCCAAACTGAAATATCCAGATGGCTAATTACAAGCATCGGTCATGTCATGGACTCATGATACCCAATACGGGGCAATTATATCCCTAATCAACAGCCGGCAGCAGAACGGGACCGGAAGCAGCACTGTTCGTGGTGCCGGACACGACCTAATCATACAAAATCTACTCACGAGGGACTTGTGCTGCTGCAGACGCCCACACACGTGATCACTGAGTGAGAACACACTCTCCTCGTAACCCTACGTGGTGGCAGCGGCCATGGACGGTGCAGTAGCAGCAGCCATGGACCGCAGCAACAACGTAAGCATGTACCCCCGAGGTGTTGTCCACAAGTAGAGAAACCCAAACATTGTTGCGTGTTTTCTATTACGTTGTGTCTGTGACACTACGCATTTTTTTTTCTCGTGAAACTGTGACAATACGCATTGGCGACGGTGACAGCGGACATTATGCAGTGGAGTTAATGGCGATGATGGATTGCCAATAGAAAGCGATATGTGGAAGAGGCGCGGAGATTGGAGAAGGGACAACCGATGCCGACGAGGAAGACGTCGCCTCAAGGCACAAGAAGCTCATTGGCAAAGAAACACAAAATCATGGGACTAACCAGTTCACTCAAAGATTCTACTATAACAAATAAATAATTATAATGAGTGTATGAAAATGGCTCAGCGCTAAATTGCAGTGACTCGAACTAACAAAATCCTTTTCAAATATGATGCACTGACTAGATCGAAACTCTCAGTCTGGAATGAGATCACCTAGTTTGCCAGAAATTAGACTATGTTTGAGCCTCTGATCACAGGCTTGAGGCAGATCAGCCTAGAGTCACGAATTCTACACAGATTTTCCTATTCTTCTTCCACTACTTTCTTGGTTGTGTTGAGTGTATGGTACAGTTGTGTCATGCATGCATAGGAATGGGACTCCATCAACCAAAAGGCGATTGAAGATGTTTGAAGTGGGAAATGTGGAGGTAAAGATTGCATGCAAATGTGATGAGCTGAGGGAAGAAGAAACACATGAAACAGAGTGGCAACTGAGAAGAATGGAAGGGCGCTCAACAGTTTTGGCGGATTTTTTTTAACAAGATGCTATGTTTGAAGCTTTACGTGACATGTCCCTTATCCTTTGTGGGTTTTATCAGAATGGGGTGTGTTAGGCAATAGTGAGTATCAAAATGGAACCCCATGTAGGTGCAGAAGATGGTGGTGTGGTCGATTTCCTCGCTAAGTTCAGGCTAGGGGTTGAAAAATGGTCTAAAAGAAACTAATAAGTGCCAGAGGTGGAGCAACCATGGAATTTTTGTTCTGAAAGCACAGTACATAAAAAAAGCAAGAGAGGGGAATCATTTATCCACCAGCAAAGTTGGAATCACAGATGAAGTTTAGGACTGGATCGACTCGCGGAGCCGTGGAGCAATCAAACACCCGTGAAGTTGCAGATATAGGCCTAGTTGCGGATGCACTGGTGCCGGTGATGCCCTGGAGGGTGCAGACTCATTGGTGAAATTGCGGCTCATGTTCGAGTGTCAGTGGAGGAAGCAAGCAGGCAGACAGAGCCGCTGCCGCCGAGCCCTTAAACTTCCAAGACACCACCGCGCCCGTCGGCTCCCTAGGCGCGAGGACGACGGGGCGAGGAGCGAGCGACGGGGGCGCGGAGTGTGCGGGCGGTGATCCAAGGGCGCATCGCAGGAGCGGGAGACTGACGAAGGGCTGACGATCGCAGGCGGCGAGACGGCGGACAAAGCGGACGACGGTCGCATCACGCGTGAAGAAAAACTTCAGGTATTAGTAGTCGAGTGATGACCAGTATTGGCATCACCCTCTGCCAGATAGTTAATACGGGACCTTTGGCGCATGATTGTGCGTAGTAGTGATGCCAGCCCAAACATTTCATTTTCATCTTGTTTCTGAGCGCTAGTTCATGTGGAGCCAGCTGTCTTGAGTCTTGCGCCTGATCAAGCCTGAAAACAATTTCTTTGGCAATGGCTAACTGGAGACGGATGCTTCCGACATGCTTAGCGCTCCATCGCTTTAAGGCGATGGCGGTGTTACGCAGCTTGTAGTCTAGCGTGCGAAAGACATCTGCAGCACCTTCCGGCCATGGACAGGTCCATGCCTGCTGAATGGTCTGGAAGCAACCATCGTATTTCGTCCATATATTCTCGAAGCGAAAGCGATAGAAAGTGTTGAGGACGCAGTGTGTTTACAGGAGCATTGGAGCATGGTCGGAGCATTCTGATGACAGAGCCCTCAGATTGTGATCTGGGAAGGCGGCCACCCATTCGTCTGTGACAAATACCCGGTCTATGCGCTCAAGCGTCGGGTTATCCCGTTCACTGCTCCAAGTGTATTTGCGACCATGTAGATGAATCTCTTGCAACTCGAGATCATCGAGGAGGCGACGGAAAGTGTTCATCATCCGGTGATTTAGACGAGAATTATTTTTGTCGGCCGCCTGGTAAATCATGTTGAAATCTCCACAGATCATCCACATACCCGGGCATGTAGCTCTGATGTCACGTAATTCTTGGAGGAAACAGAGCTTCTCAGCATCAGCTAAGGGACCATATACACAGGTCAGATCCCATTCGTCGCCATCAGGGAGCTGCTTGACCTTTGCGGTGAGGGAGTGGGCATGGGTGAGAGGGCAGGTTACTGACCATATATCACGACGCCAGGCTTAAAAGAATACCCCCCGAAGTGTGGTTTGCCGGCAAATGAAAATAATCAAAAGAAGCGCCCAGCAAATCTAAAACCAAAGCATCATCGCAGGAGTCAAGCTTTGTCTCCTGGAGAGAAAGGATGGTGACGCGTTCTTGAGCGACCAGTTCGCGTACAACATTACGCCGTGCTCTAGCATTGAGACCACGGATGTTCCATACAAGCAAATTTTCAGCATTCATGATAGAAACAATTTGCGACCAGAAGGATAGCACGACCAGAGATTACGGCTCCATCTCTGCCACCACCGCCGAGAAGGTCGGCCCTCCGTCAGGCAGCAGAGTGTCTAGCGCTTCAGCTTGTGAGGGTGAGAGCGTGCCGTTGAAGAACTCGAGGAAACGCTGAAATGCCGCAGCATCCAGTGGCCCCTTGCTCGAAGATATGCCGAGTCTCTTCATCAGCACGTTCTGTGCTTGAAGTGCCGGCTTGGTAGCACGATGTCTCGACTTCTGGGCTAGGCGCTCGCTTCTGCGGATCGCCGTGGTAGGTGTTGGGGCGGCTTGCGCGCCCGGCGACGGGGAGGCGACAGGTTGGACAGTGCCGGCGAGCTCTCCCTGCACACAGATTGTGCGAAGTGAATAGCGACATTTTTAACCGGCGTTGACACATCATCCGGAATGTGCAACGGCAGTGCTTCACGCGAGCCTCGTGTAAGAGTGACAAAGGAGTTTTGGGCCGGGGATTGTGGTAACTCTGGTATGGACTGCATCTCCAAAACATACCGTTTCAAGCTGGGCCGAGTTGATGCTGTAATCTTGCCGATCAGGCCCCTCAGAGCAAGAATGCTCGGTCCGTGCTGCAGTCTGAAGCACAGCGACATCGTCGAGGGGCACAGATGCCTCGTTGACCTTCGGGGCTTCAGGGGCCCAGTAACGGGCGGGAGCGTGGTTTCCAAGAGCAGCGGGTCCTGAGCGAGCAGCGGTATGGTCTGCTGCTCCCCAGGCGGAGACGTGCTGCCCATACCGCAGGCATCAGCCGCGTCCTGTAGCTGACGTTCCCGCCTGTGATCACGTAAAGGCTCCCTTGAATTCAGACGACTTTCCATCACCATTGGGTCTACCCGCGTGGACGCCTCGTGCTCCAACACCACGGTGGACGCCTCGTGCTCAATCTACAGCATTAATGCAGAGCTTGCTCATATCAGAAGTGTGGAGTTAAATATTTGCAATGATAGGAACACTTTTTCACCATTAGCGTATAATGTAGAATACAAGTTAGCCTAATGGTGGTCATCAACTTCCTGCATGTCCTCTTGAATTTCCTTCTCGAATTCTTTGTATGCATCACTGTGAATGATTTTTTTGACTTCTGTGCGAAGAGTCGACATTCAAACCTGCACAACCATCCAAGAAAACTTAGTATTTGAGGTCAAGATAGTAATCAATTATGACTTCTGTTGCTGTGCTCAAAATATTATAACAAGAAAAGCATGGAGAAGTAGGCCGGTTGTGGTTTGCGACTAGTAGGAGAACAGAGAAAAATTGTAATAACCAAAAAAGAAAAACAATTGGAAATGCAAGTGAGATGCAAGCTGTGAGAACATGCTAGCGTGAATGCGTGATATTAAGCAGAAGAAAAGCCTACATGATCTTCTCAGTGTCTGGAGTCTGGACTGTGTGATTTTACATATGTGCTGGCATCAACACAACAACCTCTCTACCTATCTATATGACAATCTTAGCAGCACCACATGGCCAGATTACTCCACATCCAGTAACACCAAATTTTTATGCAATAAAAAAATTCAAAAGCTTCATTTTTATGCCATTTTTCTAGAAGGTCTCAGCCACCTGGCTGTGGTGCATTATATTTCTTCAAGAGTTTCCCCAAGTTTTCCAATAATAACACCAACAAACAGCAAGTCAACAATATTACCAGATAGCGCTGACTACAAATAACATATGTCAATAAATTCAGTGATGATTGCAAAAAATTGAACACAGCTTACCTTCCATTTTGGCATTTCAATCTTTTTTTTGATTGTATCCTGATGTCAACTATATGAGGAATACTTAGGTGCACTGATCTTTGGAGATATCGACGGGAAAGAAGCCCCATGCCCTGATGCCTATCATATGACTGCCAAAAATTTGTAAGGTGGAATTTATTCAATGATCCTTGATATGAACTGACTCAAGTGATATTCAGAAATGACAAAGAAAAGAATAGTTTAGTATAGGAGATAGCGCAGCTGGCCGCCAAGCAACCTTGATACTGAGTGGTGTGGCTCACTTCACTGTATGGACAGTTGCTTCTCGTCCATCTCCTAGCACCGTTATTCCCATTTCACTAGAAGAGAACGAGGCATCCGCGGACGACATAAACAGCGGCCATTTTTGGACCCGGTGCTAATGAAGTATTAGCACCGGGTCCAACGGCTAGCAACCGGTGCTAAATCCACCCCTTTAGCATCGGTTGCTGCCTGCAACCGGTGCTAATTCCAGAGCAACATTTAGCACCGGTTCTAGCTAGGGACCGGTGCTAAATCCCCGATGTTAGCACCGGTTGCAGCCAGCAACCGGTGCTGATTATCTACCTATATATTCCCTCCTTCCTCCCCACGCCCGAGCCAGCATGAACACTCCGAGTTGTGTTCATGGTGTGCTCGGGTTGAGGGGAGATTTTGCCAAATTTTTTTCAAAAATTGTGAAGCTTTCCTTCTTTTGAAGCATTCTACGAGGTACACAATTTCATCCTCTCATGTTCTTGTTTAGTTTCTATTGTTATTATACTTTATAAATATGAAATTTGTGAAGAAAAAAGAGAAGAGAGAGAAAGGGTTATATATGTGTGTTCATAGTGGTTTAAATTTAATGTTAGGTATGTATTGGAGAAATTTTGTTAGAAATATTTTTTGAGTATGCTTTTTAGTATTTTTTTATAAATGGAATATAATGATTTTTATTTTGTGTGATATGTAATTTGAAATATAATGATTTTCTACGAGGTACACAATTTCATCCTCTCATGTTATTGATTAGTTTCTATTGTTATTATACTTTATAAATATAAAATTTGTGAAGAAAAAAAGTGAAGAGAGAGAAAGGGGTATAATATTATACTTTAGAAATGTTTTTTCAGTATGTTTTTTATTATTTTATTTATAAATGGAATAGAATGATTTTTAAAAATGTGTTATGTATTTTTTATATTAATTGGAGATATGTGAAATTGGTTAGTTTATTTTGACAGAAGTTCGTATGTTGTAATGAGTATTTTTTCAATAACATTTATTGTTTTTTGAGAAATAAAAGCCTTGTGGATATATTGATATGGCTACTGCTGGAGGAAGTGGGACCGGTGATAGTGATCGTGGTTCATCTTGCGGGAAGGGCAAAACTACAGTACCACCTCATGATAAGTCGAAAAAACCAGGACCTTGGGTGAAAGCACAACTTAATTTTTTGATTAAAACACATGAAGAATGTGTTTGCAAGGGGTGAGGAACCTGGTTTTGATCTTCAAGATATGTTGCGGCGCTACGGTCCAGCTCCACCATCTTCTGCACCAGGAAAAAATATATATCAGAGCATCCTACTTTCCCACCGAAGGATGGTTAAAGATATAGGTCATGTTGCATGTTGGATGTGGAGAAATTTATGTACGACATCTTGAATAAATTATGAACATTGGTCGTGTTTCATTATGACTTTGAGAAATACAATTTTATTTTCAATTAGATCACTTTGTAATGTATGAATAAATTATGAACCTTGGTCGTGTTGGATATTTCGTTAAGTTTTGTAATGTGTATGAATTAATTAGATCACTTTGCTAAATGTAGATGAATAGGCAATGGATGCACTTGGCGGACCGACGCAGTCAGGAGTGGGTTGATGGCATGGATGCTTTTCTCGATGTGGCGGAGGACAACAAGTCGCCGTCAGGTGACATGTTTTGTCCGTGTGGGCAATGTAAAAATCAGAAATCGTACAAATCAAGAGGGGTTCTTCACTTCCATCTGATGACCCATGGTTTCATGCAAAACTATGCGGTTTGGTCGAAACACGGTGAAAGAGGAGTCATAATGGATGACAATGAAGAAGAGGAGTATGATAACGACATTCAATATGGTGCCTTTTCGGATGTTGCAATGGATTATGCAGATCAGGATGGTGCTAACCAGGAAGATGTTGCTCCATAGAATGACCCTAATGATGCACTTGGTCAAATGTTACGTGATGCCGAGCAAGGCTGCGACAATGACAAGGAAAGGAAAAAGATAGATCATATGTTACAGGACCACAGAACTGATTTGTACCCAAATTGCAAAGAGGGGCTGAAAAGGTTGGGTATCACGCTTGATTTTTTGCAGTGGAAGGCATGTAATGGTGTTACTGACAAGGGTTTTGAGGAATTATTGAAACTCGTGAAGAAGATTCTTCCCGAGGGTGACGAATTGCCATCAACAACGTGGGAAGCAAAACGGGCTGTTTGCCCTCTTGGTTTAGAGGTGCAGAAGATACATGCGTGTCCTAATGACTGTATCCTATATCGTGGTGCTGAATACGAAAATTTGGATTGTTGTCCGGTTTGCAAATGCACACGCTACAAGATCAGACGGGATGACCCTGGTGAGGTTGATGGGGAGACTATTAAGAACAAGATTCCTGCAAAGCTGGTGTGGTATTTTCCTTTAATAGCACGTCTGAAGCGTTTGTTCAGGAACAAAGAGCATGCCAAGTTGATGCGATGGCACAAGGAAGAACGTAAGAACGATGGTATGTTGAGGCACCCCGCCGATGGATCCTAGTGGAGAAACATTGACCGAGCATGCCCAACGTTCGATGCTGATGCAAGAAATTTAAGGCTTGGTTTAAGTACTGATGGCATGAATCCATTTGGTGAAATGAGGAGTAGTCATAGCACTTGGCCTGTGACTGTATGTATCTATAACTTACCTCCTTGGCTATGCATGAAGCGGAAGTTCATTATGATGCTGGTGCTTATCCAAGGTCCAAAGCAACCTGGCAACGACATCGATGTTTATCTAAGACCATTGCTTGACGAACTTAAACAACTGTGGAAGGAAGAAGGTGTTACTATGTGGGATGAGTACAAACAGGAAAGTTTTAACCTTAGGGCACTACTTTTCATCAACATCAATGATTGGCCTGCACTAAGTAACCTGTCTGGACAAACAAACAAAGGATATAAAGCATGCACCCATTGCTTAGATGATACTGAAAGCATCTATTTGAAGCATTGTAGAAAGGTTGTTTACATGGGTCATCGTCGATTTCTTCCTTCGAAGCACGAACTACGAAAGAAATGTCCACACTTTGGCGGGGATGCGGAGCACCGTACAAAGCCGATACACCACAATGGACAAGATGTATTTGATATGGTGAAAATGTAGAAGTAATATTTGGAAAGGGAGATGGAAGCCAACCTGTCAAGGCAGGTGAGGATAGGCGTGCCGCGATGTGGAAGAAAAAGTCTCTCTTTTAGGAGCTTCCTTATTGGAAATTGTTAGAGGTCCGCAACGCAATTGATGTGATGCATCTGACGAAGAATCTTTGTGTGAACTTGATCAGCTTCCTTGGTACTTATGGGAAGCCAAGAGATACACTGGAAGCATGGCAGGAACTTAAACGTTTGAATCTACGGAATGATCTACATCCAGAAAACAGAGACAAAGGACGCAAGTACCTACGTCCCGCTAGCTTCACTCTCAGCAAAGAGGAGAAGGCAAGTATGTTTGAATGCTTGAACAGTATCAAGGTCCCGTCAGGCTATTCCTCCAATATTAAAGGAATAATTAACATGAAAGATAAAAAGTTCTTAAACCTCAAGTCTCACGACTGTCATGTGTTGATGACCCAACTGCTTCCTGTCATACTGAGGGGTGTGCTACCAGTTAATGTGCAGAAAGCGATTGTGAAGCTATGTGCATTCCTTAATGCAATTTCTTAGAAGGTGATCAATCCTGAAGATTTGGATAGGCTACAGAACGACGTGGTCCAATGTCTTGTCAGCTTTGAGATGATATTTCCACCATCATTCTTCAATATCACACATCTATTGGTTCACGTCGTCAAAGAGATTCGTATACTGGGTCCGGTATTTCTTCATAACATGTTCCCTTTTGAGAGATACTTTGCTGTTCTGAAGAAGTATGTACGTAGTCGTGCTCGTCCAGAAGGATGCATTGCTAAGGGATACGAAACAGAGAAGGTGATTGAATTCTGTGTTGACTTTATCGAAGACCTCAAGCCGATTGGGTTGCCTGAATCACATCATGAGGGGAGAATTGGTGGAAAGGGCACACTAGGAAGAAAGACGATGGTCATGCTGACATTTCGTAAAGCACATCTCACAATTCTACAACAGTCAGCCTTAGTTGCTCCATACATCGAGAAGCACATGAAGATTCTGTATGAAGAAAATCCAGGAAAGACTACGACATTTATTCAACGTCAACACAATAGTAGTTTCGCAGATTGGTTGCAAGAACATCTGATGGCTGTTGTGGGTACTGATGCGCAACTAGCCTTTCTAGCTAGGGGTCCATCGACCACGATCTTAAAATTTCAAAGCTACGACATAAATGGGTATACATTTTATACAAGAGCCCAAGACAAGAAGAGCACCAACCAAAATAGTGGTGTCCGGATCGATGCGACCGACAGCAATGGCAATAAGAACTCATACTATGGTGTCATAGAGGAGATATGGGAACTGGAATATGGACCTTTAAAGATCCCACTGTTTAAGTGTCAATGGGTGAAACTGACTGCAGGAGGAGTTACAACTGATGAGTATGTGATGACTATAGTGGACCTAAACAAGATTGGGTTACTAGACGAACCGTTCGTCCTAGCCAAAGATGTGACACAAGTTTTTTATATAAAAGACATGGCTAGCAAGCCAAAGAAAGGAACGAGCAAGCAATCGGATCCATCAAAAGACGAGCCAAAGCGTCATATAGTTCTTCCTGGAAAAAGAAAAATCGTAGGAGTTGAGGATAAGACAGATGAAGATTATGATATGCTCGACGGTCGACCTCCATTCTCGGTGGCTGCTGACCCAACCATCCTGTTAGCAGCAGAGGAGACACCCTATCTACGTCGCGATCACAATCAAGGGACATTTGTGAGGAGAAAGTTTGTTAGTGTTCAAGTAAACAATGATGGTGTATAAGTTAATTGCACTATGATGAAAACTGTAATATTTTAACTATTTTTTCTCTTTCATTTCATATATAACAAATATATTAATTTTTATGCTAAATATTGTATTTTTTTGAACCTAACCCCGACGTGGCTAATAATGTTTTAGTTATAATCTAAATAAATAAGACTAACTATAATCTAAATAAATAAGACCAAGTATAACCTAAATATATAAGACTAAGTATAAATTAAATAAATAAGACTAAACATTTAGATGTAGTAGTAATATTATTTAGCACCGGGTATTTGCAAAACCCGGTGCTAAATATAAAATTGCGCCAAAAAAGTGGCGCCAAACGGAACTGGGGCACCTTTAGCACCGGGCGGATCTAAGACCCGGTGCTAAAGGTCCCCAGTTTCGTTGGACGCCCTGGCGGTTGACATTTAGCACCGGGCCTTGGCTGCGCCCGGTGCTAAAGGTCCGCCCTATATATAGTCAACACTTAGAAAATTTTCGCATCTCGCCGTCTTCGTCTTCTCCACTCCCCACTTCTTCTCCCCGTCGGCCCTCGCGGACCCCGCCGCCGTCGTCCCCAAGCGCCACAGCGCCGCCGCCGTCGTCCCCAAGCGCCGCCGTCGTCCCCAAGCTCCACCGCGCCGCCGCGCCGCCGTCGTCCCCTAGCGCCGCCGCGTCTCCCCTAGTGCCGCCGTCGTCCCCAAGTTGGACCGCGCCGTCGGCGCCGTCTTCACCCCCCGCGCCGCCCCTCCACCGTTGCCGGCACCGTCTCCACCCCCGGCGTCGCCCCTCCACCGACGCCCGGCCTCCACCCCAACGACGCCCCCGCTCGCCGCCGCCGCCGGACGCGCCGCCGCCCCCGACGCGCCCGGCGCCACCCGTGCGCCGTTCGGCGGCCCCCTGCGCGCCATTCGGCCGCCCCGGACGCGCCGCCACCCTCCATCAGCAGCGGCCGCCGCCGTCCTGCGGCCTCCCGCCGCCGGGAGCCCCCGCCGTCGCGCCGCTCGGCCGCCCTTGCCGTCGCGCCGCCTGCGCGCCGTTTGGCGGCCAGCTAGACGCGTCCGGCTGCCGCCTAGCTCGATGCCCGTCGCCCTCCACGTACCGGCCCGACGAACGCGAGCTCGTCTCAAGCGATCCGCGTGCGCGAACGGCTGCTCATCTGAAGCCGGCCGCGTGCGACCCTACAACTGCCGAGAACCGCCGCCGACCGCCGCGCGAACACTAGCTCGTTTGAAGCCGGCCACACGTAAACCTTTCCGACGTGCATGAAGAACCCGACAGCTGCATGTGTATTTATTTGATGTAGAATATTTCATTAACGTATAGTGATTATTTATTTAGCGTAGAATATTTCTTTAACGTACAGTGATTATTTATTTAACGTAGAATATTTCTTTAACGTACAGTGATTATTTATTTGACATAGAATATTTCTTTAACGTACAGTGATTATTTATTTCACGTAGAATATTTCTTTAGCGTACAGTACTTATTTATTTGACGTAGAATATTTCTTTAGCATACAGTACTTATTTATTTGACGTAGAATATTTCTTTAGCATACAGTACTTATTTATTTGACGTAGAATATTTCTTTAGCGTACACTAATTATTTATTTGACGTAGAATATTTTTTTAACGTACAGTAATTATTTATTTGACGTAGAATATTTCTTTAACGTACAATAATTATTTATTTGACGAGTTAACGTACAATAATTATTTATTTGACGTAGAATATTTCTTTAACGTACAATAATTATTTATTTGACTTAGAATATTTCTTTAACGTACAATAATTATTTATTTGACGTAGAATATTTCTTTAACGTACAATAATTATTTATTTAACGTAGAATATTTCTTTAACGTACAATAATTATAAATTATTTGACATAGAATATTTATTTTTGAAGATGACGATCCACGAGGAGGATAATGATGAATTCTTAGCAGCTCAGTTTCATTTGGGTGGAAACGCTGATCGGCCACCGAGCATGGAAGAAATAATGCAAGGTATTTCTGGTGGCGATAATTTGGACCAGATGCAACCTAATGTGGGTCAACGTAGTAGCGATGAGCCCACGTCTAGTCAGGTGCTAATATTTCTCATAAACATTATATACATTATCTTAACCTAATGTTGTGAGTAATTTATACCGTCTAATTATTCTAGCCATCTACGACGACAACTGGCGCTACGAAACGCCCTGGAAAAAGAAGTACCACTAAGAGGCTGAACGAGGTCAAATTGCACATCACCAAAGTGGAGGATGATGGCGAGCCAACTGAGCCCAAAGAAATTGCCAGAAAATATGTCTCTCAATGTGAGGTTATTGTTCATGAATGCGTTCCCATTAGCATCAGGAAATGGAGATCTACGGACCCCAATGAACCGTATGTTCTGGCTAATACGGAGAAAGAAATGATATGGACTGATGTGAAAGAAATATTGGGATTTCCTTCAGATCGTGAAGAGAAATTGAAGGATTGGACACTGAAAAAGATGGCAACTCAATTTCAAAATTATAAGACAAAATTGTGGAAGAAATATCTCAAAACAGAAGAAATTCCAGATTTTGACAATCACCCTACCATAAGACCTTATCATTGGGACGCGTTCGTGGAGTACAAACAGTCCACAGAAGGATCTGAGATATCCGCAAGGAACATCGACAATGCGGAAAAAAAGAAGTACACCCATCGAATGGGTTCAGGCGGTTATAAAGGTAGCGTCGACAAATGGGACAAGATGGAAGAAGATCTCTATGCTAGAGACATTCGTCCAGCGACACATGACTGGCCCTTACGATCCAAGCATTGGTATTATGGTCATGGAGGCACTCTCAGTCCAATAGACGGATCTTTGATTTTTGGCGAGGACTTGCGAGACCTAGCTCACCGCCTCCTTGAAATCATAAGGAAAGCTGAGGCCGGAGAATTCATCCCTGACAGAGAAAGAGATGAGCTAACCTATGCCTTAGGAAACAAGGGGCATCCTGGAAGAACTGCGCGGAGTAGGAACTTCTGTTTCTTGGAAGTATGCTTTCAAGGAGGACAGCTCCTCCTACAGGAGCCGTAAGCGGAAGAAGACCGAAACAGAGAACAGGATGAGGGAGCTAGAGGAAATCGTAGCTGCCCAGGGCGCACAGATACAGGATATGGAGGGAGAGATAGAACAGCAAATGAAGCTAGCACTTATTCAGATGACACAAGCTAGAGGAACAGAAGATCCTGCTGCTTTGGTTACCCCTCCACAACAACGTAGCAGTCACGCTTCCACAGAGCTTCCGCCAGCTCAATCAGAACCGGCCCGTTACCCTGTGGATGAAATATCTCAGCGCACCGCTTGCGAGCTTCATTCAACATTGAAGAACATATCAGTGGTGGTACGTATAATAACAATGACTTAAAGTTAGTTTACATATGTTGAACATATTATTGTGTTATTAACTTTTCCGAATATATTAGGTTGCATACGGTATGGCTAGACCATTGGAAGAAGGACAAACAGTACACTCCAAGGAGATTCCATATGGCTACGCACCAGTCGAGGTGGAACAAGTTGTCTCAGATTACAACGGCTTTCAGCTTAACATCCCCGAAGGTGCTGGGGAAACACTTCTTGGAGAGTGTTGTCACGGCATCATTCTATGGAGCAAGCGTGACATCATCATACCTGGTGTGGAAGCAACAACCTCGACGGGTCCGCCAGGTCCACCGTCTCCGCATGACGATGATCCTCCGGCAAATGATCCTCTAGCTAATGATCCTCCGCAGATGATCCTCCGGCTGATGATCCTCCGGCAGAAGAAGATTGGTCTCCACCGGCGAGGCCTAAAAAGGAATCCGCCTAGAAAGAAAACTGTGCCAACAAGTCCTCCACCACCAACAAAGCGGCCAACTAGGCAAAAGAAAGTGCCGGCAAGAGAAGAAATTAGCTTACGAGCTGACGCAAGAGGAACTTGACGAGGTAGTCGCCGCAGAAGTACACGCGCATTTTCACAAGAAGAAAGAGCCTGAGAAAGAGTTCGTGGTTGACCCGGTCAAGGTGGCGAGGTTCTTACAAAATTTGACCAGGACAGAACAGAAAAAAGCCGAAATAACTGACTACGACCGCTCATTAATAAAATCTTTTCAGAAAAGGAAGAGAGCTGAGTAGGCTGAGCAGTTGGTATCGCCTAAGTCTAAAGTGAAGCCGGCATCGCCTAAGTCAAAAGTGAAGCCGGCATCGCCTAAGTCTAAATTGAAGCCGGTAACGCATAAGTCGAAACGTTCTACTATTCCTCAGCTCGGCGAACAACCTCAGCAAGGATTGACTCAGTTGCCAGATGCGCACGAACTGATGCTCCAACGTCAAATGGAAGAGACAGGTCTCAGTAGAGCGGTCCTCACTGGCCAAGAATCCCCGCCCAAAGCTAAAGTGACTAAGTGGCATTTTGAGCTTGGCAAGTCTTTCGTCCCGCCAGATGATGTGAAAAAGCTACAAACAAAGATGTATTTAGTCCATGGATGGTACATGGTTCAAGCGTCGAAAGGACGAGACATGTTCGGGTGTCGCGTGAAGGATGAGGATTTTTTCAATAGAGAAGAAACGATTTGGTTGGAGTTCAAAGATATCTACGAAATCTACCAACGAGACGCCCTGGACATGTCTTTGATTCAAACCTGGGTTTTGTAAGTGATTTCTTCTAACAATTTCTTTATTGTCATTCAAAAACTCTATGAGTGACGGCGCTACTTTATTGCTTATTATGTAGAATGCAGATTCAAAGATGTCGGAGGGAGCGTATTTTTGACGTTGGTTTCATGGACCCGTCAAAGGTAAACCAAGACATGATTTATAAAGATCCAGAGGCGACATATCAGAACTTATTCAAGTATGTGGATAAGCAAAATTTTATGGACTCCATACTATTGCCATACCACTACGGGTGAGTGCTAACACTTTTATTATCTCATTTTATTTTCTTAATTTATTAATTTCTTTAAATTATCTCATTATGCTAAAACACTTATACATATGTATGTAGTTACCACTGGGTGCTCATAGTACTGAATCCTGATAGAGGTGTGGTGAACATCTTCGATTCATTGAGGAAACCACAAGAAGAGTATCAAGAAATCATTGACATGTTTATAAGGTCGTATATATAAGTAAATTTCAACAATTCAAATATTTCTATATACTTACATTATTGACTTATTTTATTTGAACTCAAATTTGAGACTAACAACATGATTATGTAATTGTAGGATGTGGAACGAGATTCGTGAAAAGAACCCCTGGTATTGGATATGAAAAGCTCGTATGGAATACTGAATTCCCGGTACGCATGCAATTTGTACATATACGTCTTTGCTAATCAACTTAAAAATTATCTTTAACTTTGTTTCGTCAACAGTGTCATCAACTAGGGACCGGGCAATAATTTATGCGGATACTACGTTTGCGAGTACATGCATAGCTAGATTAAAAAAATATATACTAACCATGATATTATGGTACGCAAAATCTATTTACAAGTTTCTAATTCAACTTCACCATTATTATACTTTAATTTTAATTGTTTGCAATTCGTAGATGATGTCCATCTCTAGTAAAAGCCTAGAGCAGCATAAGATCGACGCAGTTGCAGAACAACTCGTTGGATTTATTTGGGACGAGATCATCAATGTGAATGGAGAATTTCATCATGATGATGCATGGGACAATACAGACACCTCAAGTCTTCATTCCTCCATCGCTGGTCCTAGATCCTCTGCTCGTCCTAGTTCATCATCAGCTCGTCCAAGTGCAGGATCGTAATTTATGGATACTAAGTGAGAAAACTTAACTCTTTTAGCACTATGAGACGATGTAACTCTTTTGGCACTAAGATATGTAATATATGTCTTTTTTATGCTTATACGAGCCTTATACAAATACTAGTGCAGTGTAGTACGACATCCGTATTAGAACAAATACGTAGGTGAAATACGTTGGCAAAATACGTATACAAACAAATAAATATGAAGGCTGAAAAAGGGAAAATTATATGGTCCCCCTTTAGCACCGGTTCTAGACACAAACCGGTGCTAAAGGGGCTCGCGCAGAGGCCATGTGCGCGGCCCCTTTTAGCACCGGTTGGTTTCGAGACCCGCCCTTTAGCACCGGGTAAATGACCCGGTGCTAAAGGTGTACCCCTTTAGCACCGAAAGATTAGCACCGGTTGGGAAACCGGTGCTGAAGGGGGTTTCCCAACCGGTGCGGATGCCTCGTTCTCTTCTAGTGTTTGCTCTCCGCCTGTACCCAGCCCAATAGCGCAGGAACAGCAGATCAACCAGTGTTAAAAAACGATCGAAAAGGTCCAAAGCAAATGAATAGAATATATCTAATATAATCGAGACATAGAGCTGAGACAAGGATATGGTCTGCATAACGAAATAGCAAAAAGATGACGCCACACGGATCCTGGAAGAGCAAATCTGAAGGAAGAAAAAAAAAGAAAGCAAGAATTAGTTGTTGGGCCTGCACATACCAACAGGAGGGTGGTGACACGCACCCATTCCGCCATGCTGACGAGTACCAAGGCCATTTTTGGACCGTTATAATGTCACAAAAGATGATATGCACAACACAATAAATCCGTACGAAAAAAATCCATCCCCTAATCCGTTCCGCTAGCACGATCAAGCATTCAAGCAGAATCGGCGAAATGCACGATCGAGCAGAACAACGACTGACGGGGAGCTCGATCGGCCAAATCTTGTGCCCCGACGCTTCCACGCTACTGTCACACTCAACACAAACACAAACGCCTGGTCAACAGCACTACACAGCCGGCGTCCCTACACACGACCGACCCGACCAGTCAGCAAAGCTGGTTTCTTTTGCGCTCCAATACATCGTCCCTGCGAATGCACAGGTTGACTCCAATATATGGAACCTCCTTGTGATTTCTGCAATTCTACAAAAATGCCCTCCCTGATTAGTGAGGTCCCGCTTGCCTCCATCAATGGAAGCTATAACATTATTTCTTGTATAAATAGGCACACCGACCTGTAAATGTTCTCATAAAGGGCATGGTACATATGCCATAGCTACAAAAGTTTCTCCGTATGTAGTAGCAGCAATCATCTCTAGTGAAAAAAAGTGAGACAAATAGGTAGCGAGTTCATCCCAAAGTCAGATGACGGAACCATCAATGGTGCATTCATCTTAAGGGTTAGGATGCATCCGGAAGGAAGAAAATGCTTCCAGATCATGTCGCTGCTCCTACAGAGGTGAAGGTAGCCTCGGAGCCTGTTGACCGTTAAATTTGGCACTTGCCGAGCCTAGCTAGGCAGACCGGTCTAACCTTTATCCAAGGGCGGTTAGACCGGTATGGCCCTGTAGCCGGCCCGACAAGGCAGGGGCGGTCTAACCGCTATCCTGGGGCGGTTAGACCGGTCCTGTACGCCAAGTCCGAGTAGGTTTAGGAATCCATGTGGATTACGAGTTCCCTGAGATTTTCCTTCCGGGGCAAGACCTCCCCACCCTATAAATATAAAGGGTCGTGGCCGATTGAGTAACAACACAACCAATCGAACATTTATCATTTACTTTTATCTCTCAAACCCTAACTTTTCCAACCTCGTGCTGTTCTTCCTTCGTCTCTACGGCGGTTGAAGGCGTTCTGAGTGGCCTACCGATCTTAGAACAACCATACGTGCGCTAGCTCTGTCGGGGTCCCTCCCGAGCCGGCGTTCTTAGGCTTTTCTCACTTCTCAACCAGGACCGGTTGGACCGCCCTAGCAGGCCGGTCAGACCGCCCCTGGCAAGGTTGCTGCGAGGTGATCGTTTCACGTGCGAACTAGCGCAATTCGGTGTGTTGACCTAATTCTGCGTCAAGATATTTTTGGCGACTCCGCTGGGGAATTAGAGGGTCTGGTTAGATTAAAACCGGCCAATATATTCTTTGTATGCCAGGTGCTTGGACTAAGATTGATCAAGACAACATCGTGATGGCATCCATCGAAGAGCTCGGCGAGGAGAAGCAGACGAACTATGCTGCGCTTCAAGAATACATCAAGCAACAGTTCCTTGCAGGCATCAAGAAAGATCGACATGACAAGATCTCAAGAGAAGGAGAATTCAGGATGCCTTCGATCAAGATAAGTAACAACAAGGTTGAGGTACTTGACACTGTAAGTGAAACCCCCCCTGTAGCTACTACTAATTTGAGAATTGAAAATATGCTCAAAAGTCAACAAGAGATTTTTTATGTTATTCAAAATCACTTTACTGCTATGGAGAAGGGTAAAAGTGCTAATGATTCTTTAGATAATGATACTACTATTCCTCAATCTGATTTACATGAAACTAGTTTGTCGGGTGTGCCAAGTGCTACTGTAGAAACTATGTACGGCATGCCGGCTAACTTTTATTCAGGGCAAATGACTCCACCAAACACTGCTTTTAAGCCAACATCAGGAGGACCGATCCAACCACCCCTTGCGGCCGGTTCGACCGCCCCTGCCAGTCAAGTCGGGCAACTTGCGCTTACCCCTGAACAACCAACACCGCAATGCGAATCCTGCATATAGTACAATTGCACACACATCACCACCTTTGCTAAAAGCTAAAACTTCTTATGGTGTGCCTAATGATGTGTTTGATGATTTACATCGTATACAAACTCCTGGTTCGTCTCATGTAAATAATGCGAATACTTTAGCTACAATGCAATCTCGGCCAACTTTTGATAGTGAATTTGCTAGAATTAAAGAGGAGTTGGCCGATATTATGAAAAACAAGCTCGAAATTGATATGGGTACTACTAGATTGTATCAAAAACCTTATAAAGCCGAGTTTGATAATGTTCCTTACCCTCAAGGTTGGCGCGTTCCTGATTTTGTTTAGTGGTGAGGATAGCCGTACAACCTGGGAACACATAAGTCAATACATTGCTCAATTGGGTGAAGCAGGTTTCTATAAATCTTTGAGAGTTCGCTTGTTTTCTTTATCTTTGAATGGAACTGCTTTTGCCTGGTTTTCTTCATTAGCTCCTGGTTCTATTGATTCTTGAGATCAATTAGAAAAGGAATTTCATGATCACATCTTTAGTGGGGCCGATGAATGTAAATTGATGAATTTAACATCGGTTAAGCAAGGGAAAGAAGAGACGGTAGCCGACTACTTTAAACGCTTTAAAGAGATTAAAAAACATTGTTTTAATTTATCTTTGTCTGAAATTGATATTGCCGATCTTGCAGCTAAGTGATTAAAATCATCTATTAAGGATAGGATAGATAGTCAAGAGTTTTATTCCCTTACTATGGTTTTGATTAGAGCAAAGGCAATTGAAATGAAATTAATTAAGCAAAAAGAAAATTTTAAGTCACGTCGGTCTAATATGCATACTATTGATTATGATTCCGATAATTCGACCGATGATGATAATGATGTTTATGTTGCTAAATTTGTTTGGCCTTCTAAGTCTAAAACTTATTCATGCTCATCACTTAAACTCGCTCATAAAGGTCGGCAAGAAGAAGTTAAATTTACTTTTGATGTTTCCACATGTGATCGTATATTCGATGAATTGCTTAAGATTGGAAACCTCAAGATTTCACATACCATGCCACCGATGGAAGAGATGAGAAAGCGTGCATATTGTAAGTTTCATAATTCTTTTATGCATGCTACTAACGATTGTAATGTTTTCCGTCGGTAGATTCAGTCGGCCATTAATGAAGGACGACTGGCTTTAAATGAGATGCAAGTTGATAAGTCGCCTTTCCCTGTCAACACCATGGATCTGCAGCAGCCCAAAGTGTTAGTCTGGCCACATCAAGCCGACTCAACAAAAGGGAAGAATGTGGTCATTGGTGAAGAGAAGCCTCAAAATTTGAGAAATAAGGAATTGACCAGGGGAATTTGTCCATGAGAAAACCCCTGATGGCAAGGGATTCATTTAAAATCACTGTCAAGACTTCAGCACCCGGGGGCAAACATCATCAATCAATCAAAGACCGTCTGATCCTGTGCAGGGAGGGGTGGTTAGACCAGGTTTAGAGGGCGGTTCGACCGCCCCTGCTGAAGTTGATGCTACCCAGACAAGGGCGGTTGGACCGGGTTCCGGGGGCGGTTCGACCGGTCCTATCAGAGGGCGCCCACGTATGATTAAACCTAAACAACCAGAGGTGGGCACATGGAAGCTTAATCTGGAGAAGACTCAGGGGAAGGTTGAGAAGAAGGGACCTACTTTTGATCAGCTTTTCGCTAAATACTCCAGTCAAAAGGCCGGCACGGGTGGTCGGCCATTAAAAAAAAGGAGTAGGTCTCCAATGCAAAACATTCCAAATTCACCGCCAAGACCTGCTACCAGATTAAGAAGTGAGGTCCATGCTCCAGGTACATCAAAGCAAGCTCCCAATATGCCATGGGGATTTCCAATGTCTAGTTTGCCACAACTGACAATGGATCACAATGGGGTCATGTGGATGCCTTTTTATCCCATGAATCAGCAAGGCTTTCAACCAGCTTGGGAGGAACCTAGAAAGCTCGTACATGACAGAATCTCATGTCCTGCACATGACCGACTGGGTTTTAGGCAGTCGGGTTGAGACCAGCCCAGGGGCGGTTTGACCGGGTTCCAGGGGCGGTCGGACCGCTATGAGCAGAAGAGACCTGCGTCTTTTGTTAAACATGTTTATCGTCCTAAGAAACAAGAAGACGTTGCACCAAAGGTCGCTGATCCAGAGAGGACTACAGGCAATAATGTGATCCAGATTGGTTGCATGAAGGTGGATGCTAAAGACGGCGGCAAGAGTCCTATAGTTATTGAAAATAATATTAATGTTTCCACTAATCTGGATTATAATGATGTTAATTCTGTCAACAAGAATTTTTTGCCTCAGTGGTGTCCTCCAGGTTTGACTCATACACAAAGGAGAAAGTTGCAGAGACTTCGTCAGAGGCAATTGAAAGAGCAACAAAAGGAACAGGGGGAGAAAAAACAGCGGGATGAGCACTTCAACAAATACAGGCCCATGATCCCACAGAAGAAAGAATGGAAGGCAAAAGTCAGATCTCAGCCAGCAGGGGTGGTTGAACCGCTATCAGGAGCGGTTAGACCGGTTTTACCAGAGGAGCCGACAGGGGAGGTTAGGACCGCTATCTCCAGAACAGGTTGACACCGGTAATTCTGTTCCTATTGCTTCTGACCTTCCTACTGAAAAGTTGATGTCGGTTTCTGAAGAAAAAGACGACGAGCAACTTGTTGATTACAGTTCTTCTCCTGATCATATGAATCTTGATATTAATGTGGTTCATTTATCATCGGATTACTATGTTATTCCTGAGGAAGCAGTTGGCTCATCTTGATTTTGGTCCCAAAGAAGCTATATTTCATAAACCAAAAGGATGATGAAAATCATCTGAAGGCATTGTACATGAAGGGCCACATCAATGGGAAGCCGATATCTCAGATGCTTGTTAATGGAGGGGCAATTGTCAATTTGATGCCATATTCTTTGTTCAAAAAATTAGGATGTTCCGATGATGAATTGATAAAGACGAACATGACTGTCAGCGGTGTGGGAGGAGGTGAACCTATGGGAGCTAAAGGCGTCATCTCTATGGAGGTCACCGTTGGGAGCAAGACATTGGCTACTGCTTTCTTCGTCGTCGAGACGCAAGGTAATTTCAGTTTAATTTTGGGCCATGATTGGATACATGCAAATCAATGTGTTCCTTCTACCTTGCATCAAATGTTAATTCAGTTGGTAGGCGATGAGATAGAGGTTGTGCATGGTGATGCATTGGCTTGTGTTGCTATAGCCGATTCTTCTACTATAGGTGCTCATGATCATGTCAAGTGTTTATCTGGCCTAGATCTTTCTGATTATGAGTTCATTAGTTGTACTAAAGATGGCTTCGTCCCTACTGTTTTAAAGCCGTTGGAAAATCAGCTAAACCACATCATGTGATTTAATGAATACAAATTTAGAGTGGTTGCAGCAAAGGCTTGAGCATTATCGGGCGCAGACGAATGATATGTGCGAGGCCATTGAAGATTTTGATGATTTGAGCAAATTGGGACAAGGTTTTACGTCGGTTGATCCTTTAGAGGAGGTAGACATTGGTGATGGCAATGTACCAAGACCGACATATGTAAATACAAATTTAGATCCTGAATTTAAATCTGAATTAATAAATTTATTAAAAGAGTATGTCGATTGTTTTGCATGGAATTACACTGAGATGCCTGGTTTAAGTCATGAGTTAGTTGAGCACCGACTTCCTATAAAACCTGGTTTTAAGGCTTATGAGCAACCTGCTAGACGTTTTAATCCTCTTATGTATGATCACATAAAAGCCAAAATCAATCGGTTGCTGGAAGCAGGATTCATTAGGCCTTGTCGATATGCCGACTGGATTTCTAACATTGTGCCAGTGGAGAAAAAAGGTTTAGGTAGACTCAGAGTTTGCATTGGTTTTAGAGATCTTAATAGAGCTTCTCCTAAAGATGAATATCCTATGCCTATAGCCAACACACTTATTAATAATGCTTCTAGTCATAAAGTTCTAAGTTTTCTTGATGGTAATGCTAGTTATAATCAAATCTTTATGGCTGAAGAAGATGTATCTAAAACTGCTTTCATATGTCCTGGCTTCGTGGGTTTGTTTGAATGGGTAGTTATGACTTTTGGTTTAAAGAATGCCAGCGCAACTTATCAAAGAGCTATGAATTTGATTTTTCATGACTTGCTTAGTATTATACTTGAAGTCTATATTGATGATATTGTGGTTAAGTCGGCTGGTTTATTCTCTCATTTAGCCGATTTAAAACTTGCTTTTGAAAGAATGCGTCGGTATGGTTTAAAGATGAATCCACTCAAAATTTCTTGGGCAAAGTTAATTACTTGACGAGATTTATTTGTAATTTGTCCGAGAAGGTGAATGCCATTACTCCTATACTTCGGTTAAAGAATGATGATGAGTTCACTTGGGGGGCAAAACAGCAAAAAGCATTTGAGAAGATTAAATTTTATTTGTCTTCACCGCCGGTGCTTCGGGCGCCCAAGAAGGGAGTTTCATTTAAATTGTATGTGGCTGCTGAAGATTATGTTATTGGTGCTATTTTGACTCAAGAAACCGAAGGCAAGGAGCATATTATTTCTTATGTGAGTAGAAGATTATTGGATGCCCTTTTATTGAAAAGTTATGCTTATCATTATATTATGCTTGTACTAAGTTGAGGCATTATTTATTACCAAGTACTTGCATAGTAGCTTGTCAAACCGACGTAGTTAAATATATGTTGCATAGACCAATTCTAAGTGGTAGAGTCGGCAAATGGGCTTATGCTCTTATTGAATATGATTTAACTTGTGAGCCTTTGAAATCCATGAAAGATCAAGTTGTAGCTGACTTCATTGTTGAACATAGCATTGATAATGATATTGATCTGATATCGGTTATTTTACTTTTACTCCTTGGAAATTGCACTTTGATGGGTCGGTCTGCAAAAGTGGTTGCGGTATTGGTGTTATTTTTATATCTCCAAACGGTGCTATTTTTGAAGCTCTTAGCCGACTAGAATATGATTGTACAAATAATCAAACTGAATATGAGGCTTTATTGTTCGGGTTGGAAATTTTATATGAGATGGGAGTAAAACATGTTAAAGCTTATGGTGATTCTTTGCTGGTGGTACAACAAGTATCCAAGGTATGTCAATGTCTAAGTGGTCATTTGAATATGTATCTTGATAAATGCTTGGATATCATATCTTCTTTTGATGAATTTACTATACATCATGTACCACGTGGAGAGAATCCTAGTCCTAATGCTCTGGCTCAGCAAGCATTTGGTTATAATGTTCAGAAAAGAAATTTTCACGAACGAAAACCGGCGTATTTTGGGATCGGGTGTTACACTGCGGCTGGACCGGTTCGACCGCCATCAGAGGCCAGTCCAACCGCCCAGGCCGGTCTAACCACCCCTGAGAGCGGTTCGACCGCCATCCCTGCTTATAATTCTGTTTTGGTTAAAATTAATCCTAATACAGCAGATAAAGAGGTGGATGATTGGAGAGTACCTCTTATTGATTATTTGCAGAATCCTGGACGTAATGTTGACAGAAAAGTCTAACGGTGGGCAATTAAAGTTGTTTTAGTTGATGGTGAGCTATATCGTTGGACGGCTAAAGATTTATTGTTAAAGTGCCTGGGTTCTAATCAAGCTAGATTGGCTATGGCAGAGGTACATGAAGGTATTTGTGGTACTCATCAGTCAGCTCCTAAGATGAAGTGGCTCCTTTGGCGGGCTTGTTTTTATTGACCTAGTATGATAGCCGATTGTTATAGATACTACAAGGGGTGTGAAGAATGTCAGAAATTTGGTGATATTCAGATGGTTCCAGCTGCGTTGATGCATCCTATTATTAAGCCATGGTCGTTTCGAGGATGGGCGTTGGATTTTGTTGGGAAGATTCATCCTTCATCATCAAAGGGGCATTGCTTTGTGTTGGTGGCCACTGATTATTTTACTAAATGGTCTGAAGCTATTCCTCTCAAGAATATGACACATCAGGAGGTAATTGAGTTTATTACAGAACATATTATACATAGATTTGGGATTCCTCAAACTTTGACTACAGATCAAGGAACATCATTTATTTCTAAAGAGGTGCGTGAGTTTGTTGAATCTTATGGTATTAAATTACTCAATCCATCTCCATATTATGCTCAAGCTAATGGTCAAGCCGAGTGTAGCAATAAAATACTAATTAAGCTCATCAAGAAGAAGATAGATGATAATCCTAGAAGGTGGCATGAAGTATTATCTGAAGCTTTATGGGCTCATCGTATCTCTAGACATGGTGCTACTAAACTCACTCCTTTTGAGCTTGTCTATGGTCAAGAAGCTGTTTTGCCGGTTGAAGTGAATCTTGGGGCTTATAGATTGGCAAGAAAAATGATCTTAATGTTGTTGATTATCATAATTTAATGATGGACAACATTGATGAAGTGACCGACAAGCGATTGGAAGCTTTGAGAGAAATAGAGAAGGACAAGATTCGGGTTGCTAGAGCGCATAACAAGAAAGTGAAGGGTTAGTCTTTTCAAGTTGGTGACATAGTTTGGAAGACAATTCTACCTATAGGGATGAAGAGCAATAAGTTTGGCAAGTGGTCTCCAAGTTGGGAAGGTCCATTCAAAGTTGCAAAGGTATGCTTGGGAAATTCTTATATGGCTGAGACTATGCAGGGTTACATGCTGCCAAGAGCACTCAATGGAAGATATTTGAAGACATATTACCCAAGTGTATGGCAAGAAGCTTGAGTCAAAGAAGCCGGTATGGTTGAGTATCGCCTTTAGTACAATGGCCGGTGAATTTATGGATTTCATCGCCCTTAGTCTTATTTCTGTTAGATATGTATGTTTTCTAATACACAAGCTTTACTAGAAACCAGGGAGGCATATGTTGACGGTCAAATTTGGCACTTGTCGAGTCTGGCTAGGCAGACCGTTCTAACCTTTATCTAAGGGAGGTTAGACCGGTATGGCCCTGTAGCCGGCCCGACAAGGCAGGGGCGGTCTAACCGCTATTCGGGGGCGGTTAGACCGGTCCTGTATGCCAAGTCCGAGTAGGTTTAGGAATCCATGTGGATTACGAGTTCCCCAACGATTTTCCTTCCGAGGCAAGACCTCACCACCATATAAATATAAAGGGTCCTGGCCGATTGAGTAACAACACAACCAATCGAACATTTATCTTTTACTTTTATCTCTCAAACCCTAGCTTTTCCAACCTCGTGCTGTTCTTCGTTCATCTCTATGGCGGTTGAAGGCATTCTGAGTGGCCTGCCGATCTCAGAACAACCCTACGTGCGCTAGCTCCGTCGGGGTCCCTCCCGAGCCGGCGTTCTTAGGCTTTTCGCACTTCTCAACCAGGACCGGTTGGACCGCCCTAGCAGACCGGTCAGACCGCCCCTGACAAGGTTGTTGCGAGGTGATCGTTTCACGCGCGAACTAGCGCAATTTGGTGTGTTGACCTAATTCTGCGTCAACTGAGCCTTTAAGGACATAGATGATTGTAGCCTCCTACACAGCACGCTCACGTGCAGTGACTGCTTTACCGTGACGCAGGGTGCGGCAGCGACCTGACAGGATAGAATTGCTACTTTAACTGTCTTTTTGCCTATGTATCAGGTACCGTTCAGTAGTGGAAAAAATTAAGAAACTGCTTTGCATCACAGAATTTTGGAAGAGATTTCAATCTTTGGTCATCGTTTCGGTGCTCGCCTCCACCTGCAAATTAGCGGCAGACATCGATTGGCGAGAACTTGCAATTTGGCCCGCCCTTGCCATGAACAAACGAGCAGGCCACATGTGGCGACAAGAGTCTGCCACGAAAAGATTCTGGTAATGCTTCGCTTCAGTCATCCGACACTGACTAAAAGATCAGACTCTATGTGGCTCTACCCCGTCCACATACTCCACCGCTCAAACCTGACCCATCTAATTCCTTGTCGTCGTACGCCTTCTTCCCATCTTCCACTCTGCCAATGAGAAGCTCCCCGAAGAAAGACCGGGCATTTGTCTCCTCCATGCCAAATCCACTTGCTGATGCTCGACCTCATACCTTTATTGCTGTTTTTTGCGTTGTTTTGAATAGCTCGCTGGGTGGCGTGCATCGGTGTTCCGGCGAGCTCGGAGGTGTGCGAGAGCAACGCACTCCTGCGAGATGCGTGGAGGATTGTGCACGGTGGTGCTCCGGCAAGCGGTTAGGGGGCGGCGCACGGTGGTGCTCCGACAGGCTTTCATAATGGCGGCTAGAGCATTTGCAAGACGTGATAGCCTTTGCGACAATGGGCTATCCCATGGTTACGAAACACCATTAACTTGGGGCAAGCTTCCCCAACGGCAAACACCTCCACAATAGGTCTGACTTTCCAATGGCAACTTTCATGATGGGGGTTGGCCTCACCGGTGGGGGACCTTCTTCACGGAAGATATCATTTTGGATGATTGGATCTGAAAATTTTTTCTGATATTGCATCAGCTTGCCTCGGTTGTTTCCATGACTGTTTCTGTAGTTGATCTTTGATGTTGCAGTTCTCATTTTTTAGATGTTGTAGTTCTCATGTTTCAGATATTGCAGTTCCCATTTTTATATGTTGTAGTTCACAGATGCTGCAATTCTCGTTTCTCAGATGTTTACACACTCTGATGTCGCAGTAACTGATTTATGATGTTGCCCTCATTTTGTCCCTCAGTGTGGCAAATACAAGATTTCGAATATCGCAATCGGTGACTTTAAATGTCGCAGAGTTGATTTTAGAAATAGATGAGCTAGTTCTAGGATAATCTTAACGGCACTGCTAGCGCCCAGACGTCCGATGGGAAATTTCCCATTGGACCCTCGGTTGAAACATCAAAATACAGCTTCTGAGACAAAAAATCTATACTTGCAACATCGATGAAATATTTGAAAAATAGTTCTATATATTTTGGAGGAAAAATCCCACCGCAACATTGAGTACTTGTTTCATGCAACATTCTATGGTTGATAGGAGTCAACTTTGAGAGCATACAGGTGAAACATCAAGAAATAGCATATGCAACATAGAAAATCAATGCTTGCAACATCTAAAATCAATCGTCGATGCATGAAACATCGAAAAATCAAAATTACAGTTGCAACATAACAGATGTATGTGAAACATCACAAAAATTATTGTTGAAACACCATAAAAAACATGATGCAACATCAAGCATAAAAAACACAGTTGCAACATCACAAAAATGGCAATTGCAACATCATAAAATCACGATTGAAACATAACATCAACATAACATCTCAAACGCACGTCTCAGACGATCGGGATTGTCCTCCCTGCCCGCAGCCTCGGTCGCTGCAAGCCTCCACCATCGCCGCCGCGGCCCAGGGCTCGGCCAGGGGCACGAGCTCCACCCTACAGCAGAACTGTCGAGGGGACGAGCAAGCGCCGCTGTGGAGATTTGACTGGATTGGTGGAGCTGCAGATTCTGATTTGGGGAGGATGAAATCACGGAGACTCGGAGAGAATCGTGGAACCACCTGGAGATCGCGGGTGCGTCCGATTTGCTTTTCTGTCCGGACGTAAGGATGCAAGCATTGCCGTTAGAGGAAATATTGGGTATTGATTGCATACCCATGAATAACCCCTGGGCCCGCCCCTGGGTGCAGTGTGATGCAGGACGTGTGTGCATTTGTTCTTAATCAGAGAGTTGTGTATTACTCCATACACGTGCTGTCAGCAGCGGTGTGGTGTTTGGGATCAGCCCATACCGATATTAGAGGAGCATACTGGCATGGAAATGAAGAAATAAGTCGACCTCTTGTCTCTAAAATATTCCCATGGTCCAGGTTCCTTTCATCCTTTCTGATGTCCTTCGGTTCTTATCAAATTCTCAAAAATTCCAGTTATCTATCTATTGTAGTTCCTTGCTCTTACTTCTCAGGAGGTCTGGATATTGCAGGCTCTACTGTATAGTATCTTTCTCACCTGCCATTATGTCCATGCACATTTGGGCTACCGCACTATATTGAGGTCAGAGAAATTATGTCAAACAGATGCTGCATCCTGATAATTAAGTGATATGAAAATTGACACTGGAAATGGGAACGAAGTGGTAAATGCTGAATGTAGGATTGATGTAACCCTTGGCCCGGACACCTGAAAATATATTTTCCTTTTTGTTCATCGACCGTCTGGCCTAACTTTGGAAGTAGAAGGAACTGTGAAGTCTAGGTTATTCTAGGTGAATTTTGTTAGAACTGTTGGTTCGATCTTTCATTGTGCCGTGGGGTTGCATTTATATATGTCCAGACTGAGGATGCTGGAAAGTCTGATTTGGCCTTCTTTCTAATATATCTGGACAGATGCATCCCATGAACATAAAAAAGAAAATGCCAAAATATGATTTATTCTTGATAGTCGACATTCTAGCCATGATCAAAAACTCAGACAATCGACATGCAGCATCACTGGGTTCTAACATCTAGTAGCTACATACTAACATAACAACACAGTTGTGCGTGGATTAAGCCGAGCTAAATTTTAGAATAGGAAATGTATGCAACATAAACAACATAACCACTCGGCCATATGCAGTTCTGTACATATCTGAATGACTACTAAACTACTTTGCATAGCAGAGTACCGTACCTACCTTAAAATCCACATTTACAAATCCTACAGAGTAGTTTTTCACAAATTTTCCGCCATATATAGAGCTGTTGGCTGCGTGCGTGAACCCAGGCGAGCGAAAAGAAGCGAGTCCACCACAGTTTCACCCTAGCAGCAGGACACTAATCCAAAAAAGAACGACGTTATCACTCTATGTCAGGTAAATAATGACGATCCCGCCGACATCGGGTACCTAGGCAGTGAGGCAGAGCATGGCCTGGCACAGGGCACAGGGCACTGTAGTCGTCGGCGCCTCCAACAGCCATTTGTTGGTGTCGTAACGTGCGTTCCCCTGAGAACGTGTCGATCGCCCTGTCATTTTCTTTAGCACAAAAAGTCTCAATTTTCATCTCATTTTGTTTATGATGACAAACCTGAGGATCTGATGCCGAATGGATGGGATGATCAAGGTCTTCAATTATTGATGGTGATTTGAGTGCCTGCCTGCCTGGTGGAGATTTGACTCCTCCTCTAATCCAAGGTGCTAATCACAAAAAAATATATATACTGCAAGCTCACTAGGAAAACACTCGTGAAACGTTCCTGCTGCACTCAAAAAATTTACAGCAAGCCCGGTAATAAAAAAAAACTATTTATGCGTCAGGAATTTCAGATGCTAGTTTCGTTGGGCACAAATTGCCACAATCTTTGTGCGTCTTACTCTCTGCTCAACCCGTGACAGTGTAACAACATGTATACTTATAGCACAAGTAATAGCGTCATAGTGGCATGTGATTTTTTTATGATCCAGGTCCTTCCAGTTCCATTAAATATAAAAGAAAACACAAATGATTAATGTGGAAATAGGGAATCGCACTACCACTACTACACAAACCACTTTCACAAACGGGCTATCGCAGCCGATTTTGAGAAAAGCGGTTGTGATAGGGCATCACAACCGGTTTTTAGGTTGGTGGGGCAAGCAGCCGTCAAACCGGCTGTGATGCCCTCTATCACAGCCGGTTTTTCTTACAAACTGTTTGTGATAGTGGACATCACAAACGGTTTGTTATCAAAACCGGCTGTGATGTGCCTATATAGTACAAAACCCTCTTTTTCCTCCCCTCCCCTTCTTCTCCAACCAAGCCGACAGATAGTGCATCTTGAGGTACAATTTTGACACTGTCACGATTATGAGGAATCCGTGCTCGTATAGTCTACGAGGAGAGGGATGAATTGCACTCTTAAAAACTAACCTGTGGCACAAATAGTTTGCACAAGTTATGAGCTAAAACATACTATCTACAAAGGGTTCACTCTAGAGCGACACACAAGGCAGCAACACCATGAGCTCGATCTCTCAAACGGTCGCTATATTTGACTCCAACTAGCTGTCGCTTCTCCTTTTCTTCTCATGTGATCATCCGATCAATACTTAGATGCACCAACCAGATCTTCAGGTCCTACACACTTGACTGCATCGCGCTTTGACACCGTCTCTGTGTAATTCGATTTTTTCTTTTAAAGCTCCAGTCAATACTCCAATCCACCACCAATCAGATCTGTCCGATCCATAGAACTTCCAACGCAGCACAATCGGGTGAACACCTTAAAGTCCGATCCATACAAAAGAGC